>JBBMKE010154175.1:3034-15758 GCA_037834125.1 Lippia alba | reverse complement strand
AGAGGCTATAGTTCGCATACAAATCATACGGGCACAAATCATAGGGTTTAACTATAACCTAACCTCACCTCAAAGAATGTCGAGTCTGGAGTGTGTAGGGCCAAACACTCAACCCACGAAACCCAAACAGCTGACAGACCCTCGCAGAAGAACCCCTGAACGACTGAGGACACCAAACCAAGACTCAGACTCAAACCAAAACCATAGAGACGCACGACAACTCTTAAATACTTAAAAGATGCAAACACATACGCAGATACCAAATTCATATTCAATTCACGTAGGGCATGTTATCAAATAATTCAATATAACCATATTGCATATTAGAACACGTTCATGTGCACAATAAATGTAAACAAAGGAAATCGAAAGACAAACAATTCAGATTATTTACTAAGTGTGAAAGCCCCTAATGAGAATATATATACCAATTCAATTCAATTAATGATCAAGGAGTTCGTATTAATTTATTAAAATTACTTATTGTGAAACTCACATGTTTTCCAACAATTTATACATTAACAATTCGTTCAAATTAAATATAACGTATTCGATCAAAGTTTATTACCCAACATATTTAAAGAACAATATTCCTAAGCAAATAAGTATATCACGAGGTACTAAAATTCAATATTGTACAATGCATAATCCAAATTTCGACGTATAGGGATTCAATTTACAGTTAGCCATCAATATCAATTACATACCAATAAATACATAATTCCATATTCACAAAGTGGAATAAATGGGACACATAAATCCAATTCAACAAGACTCATATATCGTAACATATTTTTATTTATATCATACAATTCATAATTTCACTCGAAACACGTACAAGATCAAGCTATACAATTAAAACAATTAACGAAAAAATAAAAACAATGACCTCAAAAATTCATAACAAATCAACCGGACATCCGATTGACAAACCGTAAGAGGCGTTGGACTCACCACGATGTAAGGAATCCGAATAACAAGGAAACACCGAAATGCCAAAGCCAGAGGTGGCCAGAACACGACTGTCAGTCATCGGAAAGTGCCCTCCGGTGGCCGGAAAATTCCCCGGAGGGACAGGAACGTATGTCTCGACCTAACGAGCAATAACCCTCAAATAATTTCAGAAAACAACAAACGTACGAGATTCTATTGAAGAAAAATGAATACGAAATCGAAAGACGGAAAACGAAATTAAATGCAAACCGCGCATTGGAAATGGAATCTGAACGTACTGTTGCGAAGCTTGTATCGAGCACTACGAAAACCCCCTATCAATTGCCGAAAAAAGTCGCCGGAGCAATACTGGCCGGTTCACGGCCGGTTCGCTGCCGCCGGCCGTTCTTGGTCCGCCACCCACACTGGAAGCTCGCCGTCGTCGTCCGAGGCAACTTTTGTACAAGGCCCGTCGTCGGAAAACCACCAGAAGTGCCCCAAATCACGGCCCAAAGCCGCGCCTAACTGCCGTCGCCGGAACTCCACAACCGCCGCGATTTGGACCCCGCCACCACCGGAAATGAACTCAGGAAGGTCGAAAACCTTAGGGTAGAGTGGTTGCCAGCCGGCGAAACTCGCCGGAAGTTCGCCGGCGAGAGGTGGCGTAACCCGCCACCTTCTGACCGCCACCGCGCCGCCACCGCTGCGTTTCAGGCCGTGATTCTAGTATGGTTGTGTCGGCGTCGTCGAGATGCTTGAAAAACACTATTCGTTTGTCGAAATCCATCGAGTATTGGCCGAGTTTGGGTAGTGTGTGTTTTCACACCTTAGAGTGTGTGCGCAGGTCTGCTATCGCGCAGGGAAGAGGGAGGAAGAAGACTGAGGCTGGTCTGGCACTGATTATGAGGATCTGGGATATTTATCCCGAATTCTCGTACGCAAAATGATAGGACGAAGGAGTAAACGACGTCAGAATTGGGCAAACTTAGAGTCTACGGACTCCTTTCGTCATCCTGGACAAACTGGAGGGGTCAAAAGGGTCGGACTCTCATCCGAAAAAAAAATGACCAAAAGGCCCCAAGAATAGAAAATTGCAAATAGGCCCCTGAACTCTTAAAGAGTTAGAAATAGGGCCCTGCAACGAACGAAGTGACAGAAAAAGACAAGGAAGAGTAATTAAACAATTAAATCACACAAAGAAAATCAGCACGTGGCACCGGTTCCATCGATCGGAGAACCGGGGTGTCACAGTCAGTCTATCCACTTGACTGAGTGAGTGGCTACCCACACACACTATATATATAGGAGCAGAGCAAGTTTCAATCACATGCATGGTTTATGAACTCGGGGATAGTTTTACACACCAAAGATTTTCCCGTGATACATAGATATAGGGATTCAAAATCAAAACAAACAAATTAAAGTTAACCGAACCAAAATGCAAAACAAAGCTTATCAAATCATATTCAAACTTACATATTCACAAGATTCATATTTTATCTTAATTAAGAAATCTATCCCCGTTTCACAACCCTTACAAATAAAACATACAAATCGGCGGGTACGAGTAACAAAATCCCATTCTGGGCTTCTCAGAAACATACAAATCATACATATCATACATAAAAAATAATATATAAGCCTCCTTCTCCGATGATGGAAGGGTTGGCCGACCCAAACCATCCAGACAGACGAGGGAGCGCGCACACTCAACCCTCAGGTTCCCATTGTCCAACCAAACCTCCTGGTGGACTCCGGGTTATTCCTTTACAGAAACAAATGGAACTGTGCACAACAGTCAATAATTGGCGACCTCGATGGTCGTCCTGGGTCCTCCTACCCACACCTTCTGGGCCCCAAAACATATCATAACATAACAATCACACAAGCGCATTCGGTACGTAGCACTTTGTACCCAAAGGTATCAAGACGTGGCTCCCGTACTAAACCGCATCAAATACTTAACCCGCTACAAACTTTCAGAACAAACCAAATCAAAAGACATAAGTACTTACCTTCACCTTGGTACAACTACGCTTTACATAGCTCTCCGTGTCATACCCATAACATATTCCAATGCACATATCTCCCGGCTCATAAGAGGCACACGGTTTGAAGCGTGGTCGAGCGATACCAAACATATCATACCAATTCAAACCAAATCATACACACAAGATAGGCTGTAGATCGCATGCACATAACACGGGCACAAAACTTAGGGTTTGAATATAACCTAACCTCACCTTACACTGAAGAAGCCAAAACGAAAAGGAATGTCTCACCCCAAAATCATGAAGAACCTCGAAACATCACCCGGGGTGCACCTGAGCAAACTGGAAATAAAACCAAGACTTAAGACTCAATCATGAACCACATAGACGTACTGCTTTATGCTTATCACATAAGGGATGCAATTAATCACATAAATGCACACATAAATCGCATTCATGCAAAACCATGCATACAAACGACACAAGCATATGGAATGCAAAACTCATATTTAACATGCATACAATGCATATAAAATCAAACGAGAAGCATGCGAAACAAGTAGCAAACGAACAAAATACAAAATCACATAAACAGAACCAATCACCCATTTCGGATGCCCAGAAACATAAAGCCAAACGGCCGTTTCGCCCTAAAGAACAAATGGCAAACGCCCATTTGGAAACTGTCTGGACTTACAGACGCATCTCAAACGGCTGTTTGGAAATTATACAGAATCTCCAAACGCCCGTTTAAAACATTCTGCCACAAAAAATGCCACCTCAAATAGTCATTTGGGATTTACACTACATACCTAAACGCCCATTTGGAAAGCCCCTGTGCCCAGACTACATCAACAATGGCGACGGGAAGCTCAACTAAAACACACACACACATACACACGAAGCCCCAACTCATAAGAATCAAATCGGGAAGTATATACAATAACAGATCACATGAATACAAGTATTGGCTCTCAAAACGAGCCCAAACACCCAAAACCTGAACCTATATACTATTTATTGTCTTCCCCAATTAGTACTTAGGCAACGAGATACATACACGAGGGGCAACACAAAAAAGCACGTAACGAGTGAAGTATAATTCTTACCGTGGATCATTGACTGATCGATCAAGACGTCGGCTAGCTCAAGCTCAATGTCCGGGGCCAAGAGTGGGGTTTTCTTTTCTTCTTCTTTCTCTCTTGCCTTGTTCAAGAATGAAGAGGGAAATGGGAAAATTGGCTATAAAAGTCGGGTCGGGTCGAAAAATGGGTAGGGCCAAAACTCCGGTCTGAAAGGATCGAATTCTAAAACGGTAGGGCTATCAAATGGCTTTAGGAATTAAATAGGTTAGGTCATAAAAATCGAATCATCGAAAAAAATTAAATGAAGGGGTCGGAATTCGAATTCGAATTCCCGAGCTTAAATAGCCACGAGGGCTAAAACACCCTAATTAAGTTAGGTATCCTAATTCGACAATTATTGAGCAATTGAGCTCAAGAATAATTAATTAATTCTAAAACGCACTTAGTAGAATTAAATTCACATTGACACTTAGCATGCGATTCATAGAATCCACGTAATTACTGAATTAAACTCACACGTATCGTCGTACCTGAAGGTCCTAAAAGCAGGGGCGTTACATTAAGGTTGCATCCCCTTACTTGGAAATATGTGCTACATACATTTAGCATCTTAACGCGACATGCATCTTTTAAGTGTTTATTTTTTAGGATGCCTTCCCCGTTCGACGTATCAACTATCATATTGATCAAAGTTCTATCTAACTAGTGGAAGAAGGAAATCTTGGAACCTTAGGGAAAACAAATGGGGTTCCAGATTCTAGAGAATTCGAAAAGGAGATCAAGAGTTTCGATTAAAGGAGAATGGACAGAGTTCATTAAGAGGAGGCAGAAATTCTTGAAGGGGGAGTACAACCGCGAGACAGACATAAATTCAAGATTTTGCCCGGTGAAACTGCTTGTAGAAGAAACAACGAAAATGAAAACGGCGGTAGACTTGAGAGTTCTAATGATACGAACCCCACGTACTTGCCGTGAAACCCAATACCAATACTTGGAGTTCTAAGATTCTGATTATCCACGTTCAAGGTTAGAATTATAGGAGTGTGACCCGTTTGCTATATTGAGCAAGGAACCAACATTATTAAATTTGAAAGTAATGCACCCCGTCGACTATAAGGAATCGGGAAATGACATTATCCAGTGGAGGTTTGAAACTCCGGTGACGTTCAACTAAGAACTTGAGAGTATAACTCACATCAATGAAAATTTCTTTCAGATTTGACTGATTAATTTCAAGTACAAGGCTAGAATATAAAGATACATAGATGTGAATTCTAAGAGACAAATCAGAATTCAAGGAGACAAGCTATTCCCGCCTCTATTCTTTTGGGCTGAATAAAATGGACTTAACCTAATCTATATGCAAGGAATTTAAATAAAAAGATGGCCCAAAGTATAATATAATAGTTTAGGGCTGAAATTACAAGAAACTTGACACAATTGGACTTTAAAAATCAGCCATAACGATGTTGAAACAAAGTAGATTGGATCCAGTTGAGTACTTGTCTTCTTGGAGCTCATCGTGAGTTATTTGAACCAAGAGAGATTGAACTTCGTCTTCTATTTTTTGGCCCGTGACCTAGTGATAGGTCCAACATATTTTGGTTCATCTTGAGTTGTGTTATCTCAGTCATAACTTGGATCAAAGTGTGGCCTTGTCTCATGATTCACATCACCTAATGATAGGGATAGTAAAAGTATAAGATGGCCTTATCAGTTAAATCGTAAAGGTAGAACTTTAGTTTTATATTCAGTTGGTGATTACTACTAGGTATTGAAGGTACTGTTCCATTGGAAACTTGGGTGTACATAATTTGGACTCAGAAGATGATAGAATGATGGGGGGTGCTTCCACTGGACTTTATGTCAACGCGGGAAAGGAAATTGAATCGGAAATATCATATTTCGTGTTCGTAGGAGATAATTCAACTAAGTAGTGAAGGGACAATTCTAATAAAAAGATGAGGTGTGAACCGCAAAAGGATTGATATAATCCTCGGAACCAAGGGTCCCAACCCGATTGGGAAAGAGTTTGTGAAGGAGGAAAATTGGGGTAGTGGTTATTCTATGATTTGGGGATCGAACATTAGAGGTCGATGTGGAAGGGAAGACAAAGTATGAGCAAAAGTAGAAAATTTGAATTCCAATAGCTCCACCGAAAATTTGAATTCCAATAGCTCCACCCTAAATTGAAGAGAATGACCAACTCAAATTTTGGAAACATAGGATATAAATCATTTTAGAAAGGCAAATTAAAATGGGGTTAAGGTTGAACACATAATTTGGAACTAAAGAGCATAATTGGGAGAAAGAATCAGAATGAAATTTTAAATTTAAACAATTTTCTGATGCTATATGCCTTAAGTGACTATAATTGTTGTTTTTTTATTTTTACTATAATTGTTAATTGGCGTAATTGATGCTTGTTACATGCTACTTGTTTGGTTGTAATTGATTTTTATTACTTACCCCTCTTGTATTAATTGTGATTGTTGCTTGTTATCTTGCTCTCCTGCTTGCTTTCGGTTTTAAGTTGCCTTGCTCGGGAGAATTGGAGATTCCCTTACCTAGTTGTTTGAGAGACGGGGTTCTCTCTTTGTTGTTTGAGAGACGGGGTTTTCTCTTTTTGTTGCTTGAGAGATTGGGTTCTCTCTTTACTGCTTGAGAGACGGGGTTCTCTCCTTATTTTTCAAGAGGTGGGGCTCTCTCTTTGTTGTTTGTGGGACGGGGTTCCCTCATTGATTGCTTCGTCGGGCAGTGAATCCGAGGATGGAGTCTTTTAAGGGGGAGAGGTTGTAACGCACCGGTTTTTCATTATTATAAGTGTGACGTACGTGATGCTATCTGTGCATTTTATCATTGTTTAAATGTGTAATTACGTGATGTAAATTGTATACTCTGGAATTTCTCTTATTTGGAATATTTGAAAATTTGTGAATACTTGAGAATTTGTGAAATTTACGCCTTGCGCTTGAGTGTTGAGTTCGTGTGCAAGTTCTATTTGATTTGAATTCGGAATTTTGTGAAATTTGAATATGTCGTGTATTTATGTATTATGAATGAATATATGTGCTCGACATATTTTTCCGACCTCAACCGACCACCGGAAATTCACCCGGACTCACACTTATACCCTCACTCGCCTAAATGACCACCTTGCACTAAAACACCCATAACTCTCTCCACACTTAACCAAATGAGGCACACTTTGAACCCACTTAAACCTCACTTAATACCCTATCAGCCCTAATGCTTCTCATTACATTTTACACTCCAAATTGACAGAAATAAGGCAGCAAAACCGAGCCCCTCAATTCCCCCTCAGGAAAGCACTATTCATCTTCATCTCCAAGACCACATTCACCTTCATCTCCTCCCATACTTGAGAGATAAGATTAGATTGTTGATTAGCATCTTCTTCTCCTTCTTTTAAGTGCTCTTATGCAAGATATGATGATGGTTTGCTTGGAGATTGGATCAAATGAGTGAATAGTAAGGGTTTAGGCTCATTCTTTGGTTATGCATGATTCCTTGCAATTTCCTTGAGTTTAATGTGTGGTAATTGATCCCTTAACTCCCCTTATGTCATTTATGAACTTTTATTTGATGGCAGTTGGACATTTATTGATTCACCATTAATGAGGTGTGAAGAATGTTGGAGAAGCTTGATCATTTTCATCTCTATAGCATGATTGAACTTGTGTTGCACTTGGTATTGGCTTGAGGTTGAGTATTTGTTGCCTAAACTTACCCCCTATGATGGTTAATTGTTGGTTTTGGCCTTGGGTGATGTTGGAGGCTGTTGTTACATTTTTTAGCAGGGGATCCGCGCGGTCGGCCGCGTTTTGCACTACAAAATCGCACAGCCGCACGCGAAGTTCAAGTTTGGAGAATTTTATTCCAGCACGGCCGTGCAGGTCTTCTCGTAATTTCCCACCCCAATTATGATCCTAATATGTTATATGATGTGATATGCTCATTTGGTGAAATTTATGGATTTATTTGACGTGTTGTGTGCGAGTTATGCGATTGTACGCCTTCATTACTCCTTTATGTGCGTGAATGCTTTGATGCATGTAATATGAACCATTAATGCTTGTTATTTCCTATCCTTGTGATTCTTATGACTTAAATTCAAGTTGAATTATATGATATGTACGTTATTGATGAAATATGGCTTGATTGGAATGAATATACGAAAGTTATGAATTACAATGGAAATGAATGATTCAAAGAATGAAAGAATAATTGAACTTGTGTTCAATTGCATCTCATTCGCATTGATTTGATCTTTTATGCATTTCATATCATCTTAAAAGCATTGTCGTGCGTCGTATATGGTATATTTGGAGTCTTGAGTCTTACAAACGTACAATGTTGTCTTTTGTACAGTTTTCTCCAAGGTGGAGACTGGCCGGGTTCTTAAGCTATCTTCGAGCCATCCTTTGTTTTCGTATTTGGAGATAAGGTGTTAAAGGTGGGTTTCTCTTCTATTAGTTATTGATGACCCGATATATTCCCAATGTGAAAAGTTTTAAGCCAAAGTATTATGTCTGTATATATCGAGTCTTTTATGAGTAAATGATTGCAAATGTAAACCCCTTTTTATTTATGAACACCTACCAAATTTTTTGACGAATTGATTGATTGCACATTATGAGGGCCCGAGACTTAGTGTGCGGGGTGATCCAGGGAGGCAAGGGCCGACGGTGATCCACGTACATTAGTCCCACACTTATGACGGTGTAACCGACCAACTAGGAGGTTTGGCGGGGAAGGGGAACTGGGCTTTTGGGGTTTCATGGACCCCACTAGCCATCATGATTGGATGGCAAGGGTTAGCTACCCGAACCATCAACCGGAGGAGGTTGGAACTGTACGGGAAGGCCGGTACACGGATTGTCCAAACGGATATGTATGATTTATGATTGTGCATGAAAGATTGAATGTGTGATCACTAATGAATTATGATTTATGACTTATGATTTATGATTTTTGCCTAAATGGTAAAGTTCTAAAGTCATCAGGATTAGGGGAGTTCTTATACATGCACAGTTAAAGTAAATCGCAAACCCAAACAAGAGCATATAAAGAAGTGTTGCCTTAATTCGTTATTTTATTCAAAGATTATCTGTGATTACAATAAGGAAAAGTACGAAGCGGATATTACAATCGGCTTTCTAGGGCACTATTCCTAACATCTATATGGAGTTTCATTCGAGATCTTTACCAACCACAAAAGCCTCCAATATTTATTCTCTCAGACAGATCTAAACAAGAGGCAAAGGCGTTGGCTGGAATTTCTTGAAGATTATGATTATACGATCAAGTATCATCCTGGTAAAGCCAATGTGGTCGTAGATGTGCTGAGTAGGAAGGCTAGCATATCTAGTGTGAAAGTGGAAAAAGAGGTTAAAGATGAGTTAGTGCTTGTTAAGATAAAGGCTAATGTCTTTAATATTTTCATTCAACAGATTCTTAAGAAAAGATAATTTGAGGCTCAGAGAGGCGATGCCAAGGTTCAGAAACTGGCAGAGAAAGCGAGAGTGGATCCAGAATGTCCATTTGGGTTCGATGATACAGGACTTTTGAGATTCAAGACTAGGGTGGTTGTACACGATGAACTGAAATGGCTCATTCTTGAAGAAGCTCACCGATCAACTTATTCGATACATCCCAGAGGGACTAAGATGTACAAGGATTTGAAGCAGTATTATTATTGGAATGGATTGAAACAGGATGTGATCAACTTTGTGAAACATTGCATGACTTGTCAGATTGTTAAGGCAAAAACTTCAGAAGCCATCCGGGCTACTTCAGTCGTTGCCTATTCCAGAATCGAAGTGGGAACAAACAGCAATGGATTTTGTTTCTGGTTTACCAAGAGTAAAGGGTGGCTATGATGGAATTTTGGTAATCGTGGATCGTCTAACCAAGTCAGCTCACTTTCTAGCTATTCAAATGTCCGATAAGATCAATAAATTAGCCAAGTATTGTGATGAAATTGTTAGAACTCATGGAGTACCGATGAGTATAGTGTCCGATCAGGATCCGAGCTTTACTTCGAGACTTTGGCAAGAACTTCAGGAAATTTTGGGGTCGAAGTTACAATTCAGTATGACATTCCATTCTCAGACCAACGGGCAGTCAAAATGGTTAATCAGATATTTGGAAGACAAGTTGAGAGCTTGCGCCTTGGATTATCAGACTTCATGGAATGAATAGCTGCCATTAATCGAATTTGCTTATAACAATAGATATTAAGAGTCAATAAAAATGGCGCCCTATGAAGCTCTCTACGGACGGAAGTGCAGATCTCCGTTGTTCTTTGATTTAGAAGAGTGGAATTCGACCAAACAGGAAGGTGTGAAAAGGGGTGAGAAGAAGGAAAAACCTTCCAAGGCGGTACAGGATGCTATAGACAAGGTCCAAATAATTAAACAATGGATGAATGCGGCGCAAGACCGTCAGAAAAGGTACGCCGATCTTCATAGAAAGGATCTTGAATTTGAAGTTGGGGATAGAGTCTGTTTGAAGGCTTCTCCATGGAAAGGATTTGCATGAATTGCTAAACGAGGAAAATTGAATCCGCGATACTTAGGGCCGTTTGAGATTTTGGAGAGGATTAGAGATACAGCCTATCATTTGGATTTGCCGACTAATATGACCGGGATTCACAATATCTTCCATGTGGCTCATCTTCGCAAGTATTACTGAGATGAATCCAAGGTTATACCAGTTGAAGAGGTAGAGGAAGTCGAACTTGAACCGAACCTTGCCTTCGTTCAGAAGCCGATTAAAATTTTGGATCGAAAATTTCAGGAACTGAGAAATCGCCGAATCTCGCTAGTCAAAGTTTTATGGAGAAGTGATCAAACAGAAGAAGCAATGTGGGAGACGAAGGAGAAAATGAGAAGGTTCTATCCCGAGTTGTTTCCGATCGAGCAAGAGAATCCGAGGACGAATTCTTTTTAAGGGGGAAGGTTGTAACCCCCCCGAATTTTCATTCGTACAAGTATAGAATATGTGGTATTATGTGCGTATTTAACTTTATATTTATTTGTGTATTTCCTTATTTATTTTGAAGTATTTATATTTCTTTATGAATTTTGAATTATTTGAATGAATTTGAGTTTGAATACTTGAACGTAATTGCGTATGATCAATGTGGTTGATTGCCGATACTACAAGAGTTTAATTCGGAATTTCATGAAATTTGAGTATGTTGTAGTTTTATGTATTATTAACATGTATGTGTGCTCGGATTTTTTATTTGGGACTCGTTTGGAGCCTCGCAACCAACCCGGAAACCGCTCGCGCCTACATGACCCTTGCCCACTAAAATGACCATAACACCCTCATTTCTTAACCAAATTACTTGAAAATTGAGGCCACTTGTCCCTTACTCATTCCTTAAACACCCCAGAGTTAAACATCTCATTTTTCACAGCAAATGTGAGTATAGATTGTTGCATATGCAGCAGCAAACCTTGAGCCAAGAAGGGAAAGGAAATTTTGGCACTATTCATCATCTCCTCCATTGATCAATCATTTCAATCTCTTTCTTTATTTCATATGTGAGTATAGATTGTTGCATAGCATCCTTCGCTCTTTCATTTAACCTATTATATGCATGGATTGATCAAGGTTTGCGTAGGTTTTGAATATATGATTGATTATTGATGGTTTGGGCACATATGATGATCAAGCTTGTTTTTTTGAGTTTGATGCATGGAAGTGATCACTTGACCTTTATTTATACTTGTATGGAGGTATATGTTATGGTAGTTGAGAATTCATTGAATTGCCATTAATGAGGGTTGAAGGTTTCGGGGGAAAACTTGAGCATTTCATCTTCAATGCATGATTGTACTTGTGATTGTGTTTGTGCATGAATTATGGACATTTTTAGGGTGATTGATAATCTTGCCCTTGATGTGTAGTTTTGGTTGCCTTCGTGAAGTTTGAGGCTGCTACTACATTTTTTAGCAGGGAATCCGAGCGGCCGTGCGCATTTTACACTACCAAGTCGCGAGGTCGCGCAAAAAGTTCGAGATTTGGAAAATTTTATTCCCCCATTGCCGTACATGTGACGCCCCAATTTTTCGGACCTTTAGGTACGACGACAGACGTGAGTTTAATTCAATAATTACGTGAATCATATGCTTGGCATGCTACATGTCAACGTGAATTTAATTTCATTAAATGCGCTTTAGAATTAATTATTGTTCTTGAGCTCAATTGCTCACTATTTGGCGAATTAGGATACCTAATTTAATTAGGGTGTTTTAGCTCTCGTGGCTATTTGAGCTCGGGAATTTGAATTTGAATTCCGACCCCCTCATTTAATTTGATTTGGGGAATCGGATTTTATGAATTAACCCATTCGATTTCTTAAGCCGTTGGATAGCCCTACCGCTTTTAAATCCGATCTTCTTGGACCGGAGTTTTGAGCCTACCCGTTTCTTATGACCCAACCGGGCTTTTATTAGCCAACACCCACATTCCCTCTTCATTTTGATTTAAGACAAGAAGAGGAAGAGGAAGAGGAAGAGGAAGAGGAAGAGGAAGAGGAAGAAAGGGAGAAAACCCCATCTTTGGCCCCAAGCTTTGAGCTCGAGCTCCCGACTTCTCGGCCGATCAATCAACGATCCAAGATAAGATTTGAACTCTTCTCACTACGTGCTTTCTTGCATTGCCCCTAGTGTTGTGTCT
>JBBMKE010153960.1:0-15762 GCA_037834125.1 Lippia alba | reverse complement strand
AGACGGGGCTTCCTGCACATTATCCTTCACAGCTTCGGGACACAAGTACATCCGAGTACCCCTCACATATGACTCCAATTTCCTCTTCTTAGACAACTTTGGCCTCTTAGCCACACCAAAATCACCAATTTTAGCCCTGAGGTCAGTAGTTTGGCCCTGTTTTCGTGTGTTACGTACAAGAAATATGTTATCCAGCTTCAAATCACAATGAACATATCCAAGGTCATGAATATGTTTTAAACCTCTGAGAATAGACCTTATATATAATCTAACCTCCAATCCAGACAATTCTTTCCAATGCATTTCTTAATCCTATCTCCCAATGTTCCACCACAACCATATTCCAACAACAAATTGTAAACCATCACTCCGTAGTTGCCTACAGTCGTCTCGTCGCTGAAACACCTAATAATATGAGGACTACCCTTGACATTGTTGAAAACCTCCTTTTCCTTTTGGATTGAACTAGAAATAGAAACCTCTGCTGATTTAACAGCCATCACAGAGGGCAAATAGCTATATTTCGATGTGGGATTCTTAAGAGTTGCATCATAAACACACCCGAAAGCCCCTTTTCCTAAAAGCGGACCCCTAATCCATGCAACCCCGTCTCCATATTCATTAACACCCTTTTCTGCCATCTAATCCTCTTCAACAACAATGTGCTAGTTTGGAATTATCTGAATTTTTCCTGGGAAACAAGAGCAAACCTGTGCAATACAGAACTTGAATAAATATGGAATTTTGAAGAAAAAGGGAAGAAAATAACATTATATTCAGTTTAATGAGTTTATTTTTGCTTCTGGGGTTAGAATATTAGAGAATTCCGTTAGGGTTTAAAAATATAAACAAGTGGTAATGTGGTATGGTGGTGAAGGGGAGAGCTTTTAAATGGCGATGTAAAAAAACAAAGTTCGAATGATAACAAGAATAACTGTCAGTCTGTCATGTCATGTGCACAATTAAACCCGGTCCAACTTGGAAAGAACCCTAAAACAATATAAATCCAGCCAAATCCAATTTGCATCAAGTTAATTATGAATGTGAAATTAATATCAACAATAGTTTGTTAAACTACTTAACTTGCCTTCTCTTTTTTTTAAATGTAACTCCCACTACACATACTCGCTGTCGCGTATGCAGATAAAAAAATCTATTATTTAAATATATTAAAATTAATTTTTATATTAATATATATTATTTTTAATATAATTAGTAAATATAATAAATAAATAATCTAAAATATGAGAAGAAAAAAATTATATAAAAAAGAAACGAAAAAGAATTGAAACGTGGGTGAGTAGAAAAGTTAAGAAAATATTGTTAGTGTGATAAAAAAAATAAATAAAAAGAAAAGAATGGAAGAGAACAAAAAAAATAATTAAAAAAAAGAGTCGAAAAGTACAAGATACCGAAATAATTATTATTTGCATCTTTTGTTTAATATAATAGTTAAAATTTTTGTACTAATATATATTCTATAATTATTTTTAATATAATTACTAAATATGATAAATAAATATATTGCGGTAAATATAAGGAGAAAAAAACTATATAAAAGAGAAAAGAAAAAGAATTGATGGGAGTGAGAATAGAAAAATTGCGAAGATGTTGTTGGTGTGGTAAAAAAGTAAATGAAAAGAAAATGTAAAAAAACAAAACAAGTGAAAAAAAAAAAATCGGAAGTCCAAAAGATTAAAATACTTAATATAATAGTATAGGTTATATGTGTATCCAACGTTTTAAAATTATATGTATATCAAATGTGTCTTGTGTTAGGATTGCGTGCACCGTTCACCCCAACACCACATTAGTATGATATTGTCTGCTTTGGGCTAAGCCCGCACGGATTTATTTTTGGGCATCTCCCAAAAGACCCATACTTATGGAGTTGGGTGAACACTTATATATTGGATAATTTCCTTCCAATCTTCCGATGTGGAATAGGTTTGCTACCCAATAATCCTCCCCTCAAACCAAGACCACACCACTTGTGACCTCCCCTATAGGGTAAATCCATTTGATCCGCCAACCATCTTGCACCGCCGCGACACCTTTGCGGGACACGCCGCTTGACTTCGTCAACGTCAAGGGGACTCTCGACACAAGGCATCAACCGCGGATCTCCAATTGCTAGGTCAACTGACCTGCCAAATATAGGTCACTTCGTCTGACCTACCAAATATAATCACTCCACCTGCCATACATCTTGTACCGCCGTTAAACCCAACGGGACCCGCTCCCCGAGCAACACTTGCCAGGAGACTTTCGACACAAGGCACCACTTGCAAGTCACTGGTCTTGTCACACCGGGAGCTCCACATAATATGTAGTCCACCACTCCAATAAGCCCGAACCTGGGCTCTGATACCACTTGTTAGGACCGCGTGCACCGTTCACCCCAACTCCATAAGAATGAGGCCTTTTGGGAGATGCCCAAAAATAAATTCGTACGGGATTATTCCAAGGCGGACAATATCATACTAATGTGGATATTACAATGTAGAGAGACTTTGTTTCGATGCACTAAGCTAGAAGGGGGAGGAGCCTATTTATAGGGTTAGATCCTCCCCAAACTATTACAAATAACCAATGTGGGACAAAACAACTATTGCCCTAAGCTAGTCTTCCAATGTGGGATACTAATTTATGTCATCAAATAACAAATCTTCACCTTGGCACAATTTGTAGTCCCACCAAATACAAACAAACTTTCTCTTTCTCCAAACAGGTAGCAGTGCCTCCAAATGCGCCCGTAGGTGCCAACTCAAAAGTGCAGGATATTAACCAGGTCTAAACAATGTTTAAACTTGACCTTTGTCACCACCTTAGTCATCATATCTGTAGGATTCTCCGTAGTTCCAATCTTCTGAAGAACGATCTGCTCTTCAAGAATCTCCCGCACAAAGTGATAGCGAACATCAATTATGCTTCGTTCTTGTATGAAATGACTGGTTCTTTGCTAAATGAATAACACTTTGACTGTCACAATACACCGCAATGTGTTTCTGACCAACTCCCAAGTCTTCAAGCAATCCTTGAAGCCAAATTGCTTCATTTACAACTTCTATAATGGCCATATACTCTGTCTCGATCGTAGACAATGCCATTGTTGACTGTAAGGTATTTTCAACTAACTGGCGCCTTTGCTAAAGTAAACAAGTAGCCAGTTGTAGATTTTTGCTTATCCAAATCTCCAGCATAGTCAGAATCACAATATCCAACTAATGTCTTGACCAAGTGCTTCATCCCGCTCAAACAATAAATCAATGTCCACGGTATCTTGAATATACCGCAAAATCCATTTCACAGCTTGCCGGTGAGCTTTTCCCGGATCATCCATATATCTACTCACTGCGCCAACTACTTGTGAAGTATCTAGTCTTGTACACACCATTGCATACATTAGGCTACCAACTGCATTCGAATATGGGACCTTTGCCATGTATTCTCATTCCTCTTTTGTATTTGGAGATACTGGTTGCTAAGTTTAAAGTGAGGCACAAGCGGAGTACCTACAGGTTTTGTATCTTCACACGTAGCAAAACGTTGTAGTACTTTGTTCAAATACTGCTTTTGAGTCAGCCAAAGCTTACCTCTCTGCCGATCCCTGCTTATCTCCATTCCGAGAATCTTCTTGGCTTCTCCCAAATCCTTCATCTAGAACTCTTTACTCAATTGAGCTTTCAACTTGTCAATTTCATCTTGGCTCTTTGATGCTATCAGCATATCATCAACATATAAGAGTAGGTAGATGTAGGTCCCATCTTGTAGCCTGAGCAAATATGCACAGTGCTCGTAGTTGCTGCTTGGGTAACATAAACCTATCAAATTATTTGCACCATTGCCTCGGGGATTTCTTTAACCCGTACAAAGATTTATCTAGTTTGCAAACCCAATTTTCTTTACCAGTAACTTTATATCCATCTGGCTGAGACATATAGATTTCCTCATCCAAATCATCGTGCAGGAACATGGTTTTGACATCGAGTTGAGCTAGCTCCAAATTCAACTGCGCTACCAAGGCCAACAAAATTCTAATGGAGGAGTGCTTAACAATTGGAGAAAACACTTCATTGTAATCAACTCCCTTCTTCTGAGGGTAGCCCTTCGCTATCAACCTTGCCTTGTAGCTGAAGCACCCCGCACGTAGGGCACCACATCCCCCACACTACGGCCCGACACAAGTGACGAAATAGAGAATCCGGACACGTGCCAAACTATAGAGAAGGGGTGACAAAAAAAAAACTCCTAAGCCAGGCGGAATGTAGACTCTGCCAAATAAAACCAATCGACATAAAGCAAACAGCGGAAGACTTAAATTCTTATGCATACATTTTCCACGAGCCTGCAGAAATTAAACATACAAACCACAAGCAAACTTGGGCTCCTCGACCTCTTTTAAACTCATAACAAAACCCGGCAAGGGCAATTCAAAACATAAATACATAAGTGTGCAATTACATATCTTACATATTAATCTGAATTCGTATTAATATAAATGCGAATGCATAGACTCTCTAACTCAGACCAACCGACTCAAATACTTGACAAGACTCCGCCTAGCTCCAAACTTCACGCAAAACCTACAGACTAAGAAATTAGGAAAGGAGAGGGTCAGTCATACAACTCGACCGAGTAAGGGACTACCCACACATGCTACGTATATATATAAGGGCAAAGCACATTTCGAACACATGCATGGATTATAAACCCGGTGATAGTTTTTACACACCAAAGACTTGCCCGTGATACATATAGAAAGTTCAAATCAAAGTAAAACAAATTAAAGCTTAACGGATTCAAATTACTCAAATCAAACGAATTAATATCAAATCATACCGAATCATATTAATTCATGTTGATTCAAATCATAATCAAACGTTCGTATTCAAAAGATTCATATTTTATCTTACTTAAAAAATCTATCCCCGTTTCACAACTCTTAACAAATCATACGAACAAACATATAGAACTTGGCGGGTACGAGTATATAAATCCCATCCTGGGCTCCTCAGAAACAAACATACAAATCATACAAAACATATCATACCTCCTTCTCCGATGATGGAAGAGTTGTGCGACCAAAACCATCCAAATCAGAATAGGGGAGCGTGTACACTAAAACCCTCAGGTTCCCATTGTCCAACCAAATCTCCTGGTGGACTCCTTGTTATTCCTTTACTTATACAGATGGAAGTGTGCATAAAGGTCATAACCAACGACCCCGATGGTCATCCCGGGTCCCCCTTACCCACACCTCCTGGGCCCCAAAACATATCATATCATAGGATCACATAGGCGCATTTGGTACGTAGCACTTTCCACCCGAAGGTATCAAGAGGTGGCTCCCCTACTATACCGCATCAAAAATTAACCCGCTACAAATCATAAACGTACGAATCATACAAAACGTATCTTAACCTTGCTACAACTACGATTTATATACCTCTCCGTGTCAAATTCATATCAAATCCCAAACCATGCATCTCCCGGCTCATAAGAGGCACACAATTTGAAGTGTAGTTGAGTGATACCAAACAAATCATACCAAATCAAATCATATCATCCACACAAGGTTGGCTATAGTTCACATACAATGCATATGGGCACAAAATATAGGGTTTAACTATAACCTAACCTCACCTTGTATCGACGAAGCCAAGAACAACACACGTGATTCACCCCGGAATCAAAACGGACCACGAAACACCACCCCGGGTGCACCAGAGCCAACTGGAGACAAAAATACAAGACTCAAAATAAACCACTTAAACGCTCGGCAATGCTCATGAATGAGATGAGTACATATGAAGTGCATAAACGTACCATATAAGACATATTGAATCATATCTTATTCAAATCAATTCAAATTCATACCAAAATTCAACATATTCAAGGTGACACATAATATAACATGTTAAGAAAGTTAGAAGTGTGCAGAAAATTCCCAAGTTCCCTGTACTTTTGAGTACCAGCAAAAGATATTTGGGTACCAACTCAACTGACGGTTTTTAAGTAAAAGACCCTGTACTTTTTAGTACCAGTGAAAATAAATTTGAGTACCTACTCAACTGACGGGTTTTAAAGTGCAATTTGGACCAAAGCAAGTTCAAACCAAGCAAGAACACTCCAAACTCAAACCAAACACTAACATAAAGTTAAGAATTCATGCATTAACATTAAAGTATCAAAGAACATCAAAGAATCAAGAATTCAAGTTCATACATCTAAGGTTTCAATGTAAAACGAACACAAGAGCACCAATGAGGTAATTATCATTCAAGAGTGCATATATGATCCATAAAATCCGCATTCTTGCACAAAAGCTCAGAATACTAAGTCCTAACTTAATATACTACACATAAACAAGAATGGGAAAGAAGGGGATCAAGGGATTCAAGTGTTCCAATGGATTATACCAAACCATAAACAACATCCATGCCAAGAATCAATTCATAAACACATATTTCATTCAAATTGAGCATATAGGCAAGAATTCAAGCTTTCCCCTTCAAACCCAACAAGAGCATAAATGACAAAACTTCCCCCAACCATCTATCAACTACAAGAACTAAGAATAATCAAATAATAGACATCAAGGACCAACAAAAATGCATCAAAAGCCATCAAAAGTCATGGAAGTACAAGAATTCACAAATTCACCCAAACTCTTACTATTCATCCATCTTCAGCCTCACCAATCCCCAACAAAGGGAAATCTTGAGCTTACCTTGATGCACAAGAGAGAGATATACACAAGACTTAGCTTACCTTGAAGAGACGATGCAAGAAAAGGGAAATCTTGAGCTTTGAAGGTCCAAAAATGGGGGTTTTGAACTTGGAGCTTCTCTTCTCCTTTTCTTCTTAGGTCCTCACGTTTTCAGTTAAAAATGAGAAGGACATGGCTGAATAAAGGGTTAAAAAAGGGCTAAGAAAAGTCAACAAAGCAATAGTGAGTGGTTAGCTAGGCTCATAGGGGCGTTTTAGGCGCGTACGGCGAAATCTAAGTCGTTAGGGGTCAAAACGAAGTCAAAAAGTTATGGAGCTTGTCCCATTGGATCCAAATTATCGATTTGAACTCAGCAGGGGTGACGGAACTCGAATCCGAGTTCCCGAGCTCAAGATACGGATCAGGGACTCAAAATGGCCAATTTGCAAAAAGGCCCAAAAAGTTCCAAAATAAAATCACTTAAGTCCAAACTAATTCAAGCAAGTCCAAAACATAAATTAAATCATACAAAGGAGTCAGTCATATAATTCACATATAGCATGCTTGGATAATCAAATTCATAATTCACATATTTCACGAATGACAAAGAATTCAATTATCGCAGATAGTTCAAGTTATTCAAATGAAGGAAAGAATATAGAAACATAAATCATATAGGAGCATCACGTTACATAAGTAATCAAATAAATTACAAAATTAAACTCACACGTGTCGCGTACCTGTACATGTGAGCGAGCAGGGTGTCACATAAATAAATGGGTACAGTAGGAGTAGAAGTAGGAACATGATAATTATCAAACATATCAATGTTAGAGCAAATATGACTGGTTGCCCCATAATCAACTGTCCAATGAGAAGAACTCAAATCATTTGCACAGGTAAGTAAAAAGTTCCAAGGAATACTTGAGAACTCAGAGGTAAAGTACATCTGTTTTGAGCCTCCTGACAGCTTATCCTTAAAGAATTTGATCAATTCCTGTCTAATAAGATCAGAAATACTACCACTAGAAACATTAGCAGACTGTGACTGGTCTGGAATCAGATCCATTGGAGTTTCAGCCAAGGAATTCACAACAGCCTTATAAGAACGCTTGGAGGGGCTAACTCGAGTGGATCTATTCTCTTTATAAGCCTTATACCAGTCAGGCTCTCCAGTGAGTATGAAACGAGTGTCAATGTTGTGTGAAGTGCTATTACAGATGGTGCAATGTCTATCAGATTTATCTTTTCTTTTATTGATACCCCTTCCCATACCAGTCCCTCTATTAACATTCCTAGTCATCATCACAGAGCTATTAGAAGCATCAGTAAGAGAAACATGAACATCACGTTGTGACTCAACCCTAGAAATCATTGAATAGGCCTTATTGACACTAGGAAGGGGATTCATCACTAAAATCTGATTACGCACAACATTATAGGACTCATTTAAGCCCATCAAGAATTGAATCAACATATCAGATGGTTCAGATTCACTGATGTACTTAGTAACCACACAAGTAAGCCAGATTCACAAGTAGGGGGATTACTCATATTCGCAAGTTCATCCCAAAGTGTTTTGAGACGATTAAAGTAGGAAGCAAGTCAGAGAGTACCTTGCGAGATGGAACTCAAATCGCGTTTTAACTGATATAACAGAGGACCGTTACATTGACCGTACCTCTGCTCCATATCCTCCCATAGCTCTCTGGAAGTTGATGTGTACAAGAAACTCTGATGGATTTCGCGTGTAAGCGAATTTAAGATCCAAGCCTTTATAGTGGAATCAACGCGATTCCATGTCTTGAAAGTAGAATCATCAGATGAGGGGGGATCCAGACTCCCATCAACAAAGCACAACTTCATCTTTGACTCCAACATGATTTTCATCGTGCGCCTCCAGATCAAATAGTTCTTACCATCCATTGTGATGGTAACAACTGATAAAAGAGATGAATCACTGTGAGAGATGTTAAGCGATTCATCCTGCAGTGGGGAAGAAGACGTAGATGGAGTAACAACCTTGTTCTTGTCATCTATGGAGAACGAAGATCAAACAAAGCAGAAAACGCAGGGAAATGCAAGGAAACAACCAAAAACAGTAGATCCGAGTGAAAAACACCCAGATCTAACGGGAAAAACAGCGGAAAAAGAGAAAAACAACTGATTAAACGGTAGATCTACACTAGAATCACTAAGATCTGAGAAGGATCTAAGCGAAATCACAGGATCTGAGCAGCCTTCTCATGATACCATGAAGAAACTAGAGGCTGCGAAAGCATGAATTAGGGTTTGCAAAACTGAATAAAATTTTGATTATGGAAAAATCTTTACAAAGTTCCCTTACAATGGAGTACATATAGAACACGCGGCAACGGCTAACTGGAGGAGCGTGTAAGAAACGTGAGAGAGAATACTATCAATAAAACACTTTTCTAAACTAAATAAATTACAAACAAATAACCTAAATACAAACTAAAAAATCCAACACAAATTAATTTCAATTATGATTTATTTCAATTAATTTTTTCGAACATATTATTTTGAAATTTTCAACAGACACATTTCTAGAAAGAAAATAATTTGATTATAAGATTCCAAATTAAGACAAAAATAATCGAGGACTCCGCTTAAAAAAATTATTATCATATCATGTCCCCGTGTTTCTCTGCCAAATATAGTAACGTTAGCTAGTAAACTAGTCGAAATAATATAACAAAAATCTATTTAACTGACAGCTTCATCAAATGATTCACAGTTCACTAAGCATAAAATAATTTAATTTTTACTTGGATCAAAACAATATCCACCTTCATTTATAAATTATTATAACCAATTTTCTTAGAAAGTGTTTGGTAGGCCTAATTTTGCTTATAAGGTTAGGTAGATATTAGGTATAAGACCTAATATTATGTTTGGTTGGCATTATTAGGTTGGCTGAGAAAATCGGATTCTAATAAGCGACCCGGTACGGCACGGCACTGTTCACCCAAAAAGTTGAAAATCTAATAATGCAATTCTGGAGTTACTAAGTCTGAGTATGTCATTCGCACACTGTTCAATTTTGTTTCGGACATTACATACCCCGCTTTCGTATTATCTGCATCTCATTAAGCATCGCATCGTTTGGGGGTTAGGGTTCGCCTGTGAAGCCAGCGACATCAGGTATGATCTCCCTCCTCCTCTAATTTCTGGGTTGTCTATGGGCAAAGGTTCATCACGCAGCTAAGGGTCGATGGGTATTCTTGCGATAATCACATATTTCCCTTGAGACAGGGTATTGCGGTTCCAGTGAAGGCTTCAATTGACTTGTCAGCTCCCATCATCGAAGGTACTAAGGCATATTGCTTCTGTGTTTTTCGGAAACTTGGTCCCAGTGGTAAGGTTCTGGCCATTTTTGGAGTAATTTTTGTTTGAGTTTGTAATGTTCTTCGCATATATAATTGGGGTGTGTGTTTGCTACAGTCTGAAAATTTGTGTGAGTTCGATTGTGAATTTGATTGTTGATTACCACATGGGTTATAGTAAAATCTGGGCTAAGTGTAAACTGGAAGAGTAAGCCACCCATATATCCCGTATCATAGCCTAGAATTGTTATATCTGAAAAAATTGGGATTGAATTTGCAGATTATAGCCGTACCTTTCCAATGGACAACTCGAACCGTTTGCGTTATTTGGCTTGGATAGAGTTTGTACTTAAACGCACCGCACTTACTATGACTTTGCTATATGTCTTATCTATTTGGTACAACGATTCTCTAGAGTCTGATAGGCGATCCCGAAAGCGCCGTTACTCCATCGTTGCTAATCAGCCTGATCAGTTGAAACAACGCAAATACAGTCGATAGGAGAGGGCCCCGGGCGCTCCATCGCACCCTCCTATACCAGTTCTCGAAAAGATTTGCATGAGTATGCATAGTTCTCGAAAAGGACTTGACATGCAAAAGTACCTCCTAAAACTCAGGAGACTGTGGCGCAGAAGGGGAAGAACCACCGGAGTCTCCAACGGACGAATGCCGAGCACCGAAGGGACCGTAATTGAACCGAGGAACGTTAGGGGCCACTCGTCTATGTGGGCGAACATTGCTGGATTCCGCTCCGGAGATGGAGCTATCGTCCGAAACTGTGAGGAATTCAAAAGGTATAAACGTTTCAATTCATTTAGACGCCAATGATCCCAAACAGAAAAAAATAACATATCACACGAGAATTTTGAGAGGAAGGAGGCAAACTGTTAATGAAACTCGGCTGTTGGGATGAGTCACTGGCTACTGTCACAACTTGGCGTTCCCTCTTACGAGTCTTTAACACACCCTTGCCGAATATGTTCTCCAATTCGGCTATGTTTGGTTCTGGTTTCGTGTAGTACGCACAACACACAGAATTGACCTGATTTTCAAAATTGATGTATTAAACAAGGATTCCACCCTCCCTGTATAATTAAAATATAAGATTTCTTACTTTGTAGATGTAGTCCCAGTCCTCATTTGCACCGTAGACTTCATTGGTATCAGGTTCAATAGCAACCCGATCACAGATCTTCAACCAACTCCATGCCACATATCTTTTGTGCAGGAATTGAAAACGTGTAAAACAGAAATAATAATCGAAATTCGTTTGGTGTTTTTTGTTGACGAGTTCCATCGCATGTGTTATCGATACATGATTCTCCTCATTCAGCTTCCCTCCTTTCTCGAATGCTTCCCTTTCCAACGCATTGATGAAATCAACATCGATGTCTTTGGTCCATCGGTCGGGATAAAACAATTCGGCTTGGTAATTTACGTCGGTCCTGTATCCCATATTTGGTTACTTTAAGTTTCAAAATGAGTGGTGGGAAATAGGGTGACCCATATGCTTTCACAATGCTGCAAGATTTATAGAAATCCATTAAATGTAAAGTCCTATCATACATAAAGTGTAGCCAGAAAATCCAAACGTAAAAGTCCAAACAGATATCTTCCAACATAAGGGACCCAGGACCTTAGGGGAATTGAAATGACCTTCAGTAAGCCAAATACAAGAAGACAAACAAATAAAGAGGTCCAACATCAAAAAGCATTCAAACCTACCCTGTGGTATGCAGAGCCAAACAGCTAACATCACACGTCTCCATGTCAATTATGAACAACATTGTAATCTCATGTACTATTTCTTCACTCTGGAACTTCTTAAAGGAACAAAAAAAACTACGCATACAACCAATCCAACAACAATCACCACATTTCTAAACAGTAATCCGCAAAAGTAATCCGCAAATAACGTACAATTCATTGGATTGAACATGTACAACTGCTACGCATTTACGCACACCCGGCGTACAAACCCACTGCTCACAGAGTTTCATCCTACCATTGGGATTACGTTCCAATTGAACACGCTGAAAACATACACTACTATCCTTAATGATGCCCATGAGTTCACTACACCAAGTCAGGTCACTGAAATATCAGACATCATATTACATAAACAAGATCAAAATGACCTCGAAATCACAATCCCTAGTGCAACACCCACTACAAGTACAACAAGATATGAAAAAGCATAGATGTGGCGGACAGGCACGAGAACAAGTCCACGTTCGACTTCCCATTCATTGAGCTCCCCAGTAACCGCTCCTGATGTGCCTGAGGCATCATATGCTCTTGATTCAAATGAGCGACTTTGAGCCGATTTCGACATATCATTATCCACGAACCGAGTACTTGCAAACACGTTCGGAGATGCTGGAGCACGTGGCAAATTATCAGAACTCCCTTCATTTATCGGTGCGCCATTAAGGTGTCTTTCATATTCGTCCCACCAAATGAAATAGCCAACATGCTTCGTCAGTAGTGGACAGATGTAGTACAACCGCCCAGGATTGTTAATGGACTTAGACCTTTTCAAAACCATCGGCCCATGGCCTTTGGGGCAATCAGGGCCTCGGAAAGGACTCGTCGGATTCATCTTACAATTTTACAATTACACCTGCAAGTCACATATTGCCATATTATAGAACTGAAAACAGCACAGCAGCAAGTTAAAATCTCCACACCAAATAATCAATAACAGGGACCATCTCCAACATTCAACAAATCATCGACAATTTCGTACACCGAGAGCAAACAGCGAAAAATAGGAATTCCATAATACAAATACAACAGCTGCCCAAACCACCACCATAAAGAAATCACACATTCACAGAAAATTGGGCGTACACAAATCGGTAATATTCTGTAAACCTAATTGACCAATTAAGACATAAGCGGGCCGACCAGTTAGGAACGTACACTAAATCGATAACGATTACCTCCGGTTCAGCCAACCAAATTGGTTAGGATCGATTTCCCAGTCCGGCAAGAAACAGCTACTCGTCGATGCGTGGGTTTCTCTGTCAAACACCTTCCTTCCGAGGACGCACAAATGAGGGCAATAGGTTGAAGAAGAAGTGTAGATAACAAACCTAATAGTAAGGGTAATTTCGGGAATTCTGGCATAAACAATAAAGTGTTTTTCATACCAAACGGGATATTAGGTGACATGTAGTACCACATAAAATCAACTTTTACTTGTACCAAACATGATATTACTAATATTGGTATAACTTAGTACACCTAAGAGGCCCAAAAATTACTAAATCAAATTAGGCTGAATTGGCTACCAAACGCTTTCTTACTAAATTTGTCGACTCATGCTTATGCAGTTCAGCTTATCAAATGTTCTACCTTTTTTATGTGGTTTTTTTTTTCTCCTTTTGTAATAGATTCAAAAGGACTTGATTCTATAATACCAAATTGACGGAGTTTGTAATGAAGCAATTTAGCAATTTCTATTTAATTTATGTGTTCATACTTCATACATATAGCATATTTTATTAATTATATTTGTTTAATTTATGTTTTGTTATAGAAAACAAGGATAATTTAATCAAGATGTGTTTTTCTAAATTTTGGTTATCCTAGAAAAGAAAAGAAAATATACGGAATCTCCTCCAATGAAAAATTAAAGGAGGAAATTGTACTATTTTTGAATATTTTATATCGAGATAGAATCTCCTATTTTATTTCTATATCCTTTTTTTTTCTGCACCTATATACACCATATGTATCGGCCATTGGAAGAGTGAGTGGTAGAAGTTTTGTAGCTGAGAAAGCTCTAGGAAGTTAAAAGAAATCTTACTATTGCAAGCAGATATCGTGAATGCATCGGTTAACTTTAAATTTACCCTTACCAATACTCTCCTTCTAAATATTCAAATGTCACCCTTACCAATACTCTTCTTGATATTCAAATGTCTGATTCTAAGTGTTGTTCCTATGACCAACACTTGATAATTATTTCCAATGATGTTTAAATTTGATTTTCTTTACATATTGAATCGAATTCAAATGAATATTTTATAATCAATTTCGAATCAAATGTCGAGTAGATTTATTAGCATTAAACAAATTAAAATGTTTATTTTCTCTGGTACAATAAAAAATGATCTTTCTCGATAAAAAACCTTAATTTTAAGTTTAACACTAATAAGTTTGACTTACTGTGACACCCCGCCTGATCGTACGTGTAGGTTCGTGTCACGTATGAGTTTTTTTTTTTTTTTAACGCACACACCCCAAGTGGTTGCAGGGATTCGAACCTGGGTCTTTGCCTTCAGGAAAGAACCCTCAACCACTTGACCAACCCCCGTTGGCCCGTGTCACGTATGAGTTAAATTTCTGTATTTGCATTTATTTTCATATTTATTTGATGCATTTATTTTATATCTAATTCTTTATTATATGAACTATATGGAATTATATGAATTCATTGTGAAATTATTTGATCTAAATGCCAAGAATAGCTCTAAGTGAGTTTATGACTTGAAATCTTATGATATGTGAATTATATGATATGAATTTAATTCTCGAGCATATTAATTTCATATATAAGTGATTTATATGATTTATGGATGTAATCGCCAGTAATTTGAAAGTTTTACGGCTTAATTGAAAGTAGGATTTGGAATAAGCCTTATATTTTTTCGATGTCACTTGACCCTTCAAAGCAAGCAAATTCTTGGCCCTTTTAACCCAAGACAACCCTTAATCCTCCCATCACTCTCATTTCACCTCTCATTCATGTTTTGGCCCAAGAAAGAAAGCAACAAGGGTTTCTTCTCCATCTTCAAACCTTGAAAGAGAGGTTAACTTCGGCACCAGTTCTTACCCTACCCGAGGGTACAGAGGGCTATGTAGTTTACACCGATACTCTCGGTTGTGTTTTAATACAAAGTGACTTAGTTATAGTTTATGCTTTGAGGAAGTTGAAAGAGCATGAGAAGAACTACCCTACTCACGACCACCGTTGTGTTTGCTTTGACGAAGTGGCATAACTACCTCTATGGTGCAACGTTCGAAGTGTTTACCAATCACAAGAGCCTCATTCGAGTTCCAAGTTCAAATTTGATGATTCGGGTTTGCTAAGGTTTAAAGTGAGAGTATGTGTCCCGCAAGAGTTCAAGAGACTTATACTTGAGGAGGCACATCACGCAGGTTATTCGATACATCCGGGAGGTACGAAGATGTGTCGGGATTTGAAGGAGAAGTTTTGGTGGAGTGGCATGAAAAAAGATGTCGCGAACTTCGTGGAGCGATGTCTAACGTGTCAAAAGGTTAAAGCAAAGCACCAAAAGTCGGGAGGAACTCTCCAACCGTTTCTGATCCCCGAGTGGAAGTGAGAGCAAGTGACAATAAACTTCATATCTGGCTTGCCGAGGACCAAAGGAGGGTACAATGGAATATGGGTGGTTATTGGTATATTAACCAAGTTAGCCCATTTCTCAAGGTTCGAATGTGCGATAAGGTTCAAAAGCTAGTTGACGTGTATTGTAGAGAGTAGGGATGTAAATTAGCCGAGCCAGCTCGTGAGCTTCGCAAGCTGGCTCGGTAAAAGCCCTTGCTCAGATTCGTGGTTGTCAAGCCAAGCCGAGCCGGTTTCAGCGAGTCAAGCCCGAGCCAGACATTCTTTGTTTGACGGTTCGCGAGCTGGCTCGCGAAACATTAAATAATTAATTAATTAATTATATA
>JBBMKE010153746.1:0-27654 GCA_037834125.1 Lippia alba | reverse complement strand
ATCTAATAATTAATATGTCCAACACGACAGAACAAGATAAAATGATATTTTCGAAAATATTCCTAGATCATATTATGATGTGACGGTAAATTGATGCTGATTAAATGAAAAGTTAATGCATTACTATTGGGACTTCCTTTAGGAATGTTAGTTAAACGTGTATCATGATCCAAATAGATTTATCCATTAGATATCATAATTCTATTATTTGAGCTCTTAGTAATATGAAATTTTTATGGTTCTCAAAATTGATAGTCGCATTCAAATAGAAAAGATAATGTTTTATTCCTGTAATACTAATTAGTCGTTGAAAAATAAAATAATCTGACAAAAATCGAAATCTTTAGTTGGTTTGGGGACGAGACCCTAAATTCCTTAATAACGGAGATGCGTTTTCTTGCCGCGTTACGTATATTTATGCCCAGAAGACTGGGCGCCTCTCTTGGAGGCCGGTGAGAATTCCGATTGGTTCACATCGCATGAGGGACGAGAATTTTTACCACCACTGCTGGTTTAAGGCTGATATTAGCCATTATAACGGGTGGATCTTGATGAATTGTGCCTACATCTTTTCTTGTTTTCGTGGGCATTTTGGTTTAAGTACCTTAGCGGATCCCTGGATCGTGCAACTTTGTAATTTATCGGTTATGGTTGCTTATATATGAGGTGGAGGCCTCGCTCTAACCCCACGGCTTTCTGCCGGTTCTAAAAAAAAAAAAAAAAGAAAAGTGAACTTGTGTGATTCTATTCATTTATTAGCATTTAAGTGGCCTTTGAACTTTTTTCACGTCCATTTGCAAGGAAAATAGTGTTTTTGAGAAGTTTAAGGTTTAGTGGGAATTTTATTTTTTTAATAATTTCTTTTTTTTTAAACACACACTTCTAAGCGGTCAAAAGGATTTGAACTCAGAATTTTATCTTCAAGAATTAACACTTTAATCAATTGGATTAACCCATGTTGACTTATTTTTTAAGAAGTCAAAAGCTAAAAAGATTAAATATGAAATTAAGAACCTGCTATATAACTTTGTATTATATCTTAATAGAATCAATTGAATGTGCTAAGTTTGGGTTTTGTTCAGGACATCAGGTTCATTCTCAGCTCTTGGGCTACAGCTGGGCCAAGACCCAAATTAGGTCTATCAACAGTTGGAGTTTAATGCAAAGCTGATCCAATTTTTAACAATATTTCTTTTTTTTTTTTTGAAAACAAATTTTAACAATATTAGACCGATAGAAAAGTTTAATAAATTATATTCGATTTTAAATATTCTTTGTCCTAAACAAATGGAGTGAATGTAGAATTAAGAATTCAATCCAACTTTCTGTAACATTTTATTAAATTAATTATTTTGTAGATAAAGAATTCTAAAAGAATTATTGAAATTAAAGTTACAACCTGTCTCTCATTATATTTAATGATAAATATTTCACTATATTTTATAGAAATATAGTCCATATATTATTAGTTACTATAAATTTACAATATTTTTCAAAATAATATAAGTAAATTATTAAAGAACTCATTGAATAATATTTTTAAGTGGATATTATATATTTAAGTTTATTTTTTCATATTTATTTCCTTAATTTTATTTTTTTTCCCTTTTGATTAGGCCGAATTTTTTTATATGATCTGATCCGAACTAATTGTATTCAATTTGATATTAACGAATCTAAATCCCATAGAATTCAGATTTAGTTATTGGATATGCTTGTTGGATTCGGGTTCTGATTCAGATTTCCTAATCCAGTCAAACGTATTTTAAATAAATAATTCGTCCATGTACAATATTATTCTTATATGGGTTGAAAATTGGCCCATAAACATTTTACGCTTTGCTTCAAACATCGATAAAATGTCTTAATTAGGTCACATTTCTTAATGTAAATACCAGGGTCACCTTAAATCTCGTTCAAAATTATAGAAAAAAAAATGTGTGTATATATCACATATATATTAGTTTTATAGTTTATTGGAACCGATCAAATATAATAATAATGTAGAAGCATGTAACTTGCTCGTATAGTATGATTATCAAATATATTTTTGATTGTTACTTTTATTTTTTCAAGAGGATCGTTGTTTAATTATTCCTATTAAAGAATCCTTAATTATTGCGTAAATCGTTACAATTCAATAAAGATTCATAGTTAGGAAGTTTATTCCTATTTAAAATCCTCCATTATTGGGTAAACCCTTATGCAAATTTAACAAAGATTCATAATTATTATTCTCGAAGTAAAATTGAAATAAGAAATAGCATTCAAAACTAAGATTATAATTACACACTCCAAGATATCGATATGTCCAACATGAACTCAAAAATAATAATTAAGTGTACACAATCAGCAATGTCGATCAATTTAGGTGTTTGATTAAATTCTCTAATTTATTAATATTTTTAAAAATATTATTTTATCATATTATATCGTATTGAATATTCATATTGATTACTATGTTCGATTCTCTTCACGTGAAAAATTAAATTAAAAAATATATATCATCATATTTGTGTTGTACGGTATGATATGTCATCGTATTCGTATCCATACAATATTATAAATTATATTTAAAAGTTCTTTCAAATTTTCATTTCTATTCCTATTTCCTATTAATTTACATTTCTGAGCTGACCGTTATAAAAGCCACTACGTTTCCCGCCACCAGATTTCCTAAGGACGAGCAACGATCTTTTCTCAAACAATCAAATTGTTGAAGGAAACAGCTAAGGAAGAGAAGAAACAGAGCAATTTTAAGTTAAATTTCTTATTTTGGCCCATAATACCGCAAGATTCTCTGCCTCGCATGTCGCGGGTGGAGTTTTACGCATCCATTCTGCAAAAAAGCGTCAAAACCATAAACCCCATCACTGTAAGACCAATCCATGGCGGTATAATCAAAGCCGGTGTTCACCTAGGGGTGTTCTTGATGAACAATCTGATGAATGCGTATGCGAAAACCGGGTTCATTTCTGATGCGCGCCGTGTGTTCGATGAAATGCCTGTTAAGAATGTATCTTCGTATAACACGCTTTTGTCTGCTTATGCGAAAAGGGGTATGACAAAGGAAGCGCTTTGTGTCTTCAATGAAGTCCCGCAACCGGATTCTGTTTCCTGGACTGCTATGATTGTGGGGTATAATCAGATGGGTCGTTTTGAGGTTGCGTTTCGGATGTTTTTGGAGATGATTAAGTGTAAAGTTATGCCTACTGAGTTCACTTTGACTAATGTTCTTGCCTCTTGTGCAGCTATTGAGGCGTTGGAGATAGGGAGGAAAGTGCATTCTTTTGTTGTTAAACTTGGTCTTTCTGGATATGTATCTGTAGCTAATTCTCTACTGAATATGTATGCAAAGTCGGGTGATGTCGTGACAGCAAGGCTCGTTCTCGGTAGGATTAAGGTAAAGAGTATTTCGACTTATAATGCAATTATCTCACTGCATATGCAGATGGGTCAGGTAGATATGGCTTTGGCTCAATTTGAGGAAATGAAAGAACATGATGTTATTTCTTGGAACTCAATGATTGCTGGTTACCATCAGTGTGGTCTTGACTCTAATGCATGCTCAATGAACCTGTACTAAAACCCGATAGGTACACATTGGCAAGCGTACTGTCTGCGTGTGCATATCTTGAGGAATTACAAGTTGGGAAACAAATTCATGCATATATCATTAGAAATGAATTTGATACCTCGAGAGCTGTTGAGAACGCGTTGATCTCTATGTACTCAAAATGTGGACGTGTTGAAATAGCTCAAAAGATATTGCACAAGTGTGGAACGTCTAAGCTTAATATTATAGCATTTACATCTTTATTAGATGGATATATCAAGGTTGGAGATATAAATCCATCCAGGAAGATTTTCGATTCGTTAGAGGACCGTGATGTCGTTGCATGGACGGCTATGATAGTCGGATATGCTCAAAATGGCCATAATGATGAAGCAATGGAGCTCTTCAGATCAATGGTCAAAGAAGGCCCCTCTCCCAACAACTACACACTTGCAGCTATATTAAGTGTGAGTTCAAATCTAGCTTCTCTAAACCATGGCAAGCAAATCCATGCATCAGCGTTGAAGTTTGGTGAATCATCCTTTGTTTCTGTCAGCAATGCATTGATTAACATGTACGCAAAAGCCGGTAACATAAAATGTGCTAGAAAAGCTTTTGCTTTAGTAAAAGATCGAAAGATTCAGTTTCTTGGGCTTCCATGATCATATCTTTGGCACAACACGGCCTTGGAGAGGAAGCCCTGCAACTGTTTGATGAAATGTGTGAACTAAATATCAAGCCAGACCATATAACTTATGTGGGAGTTCTCTCAGCTTGTACACGCGTGGGGTTGGTGGAAAGGGGCCGTAATTACTTCAAAACGATGAAAGACGTGTATGGAATCGAACCCACATCCACCCATTGTGCTTGCATGGTTGACCTATTTGGACGTGCTGGATTGTTGGGAGAAGCACAAGATTTTATAGAAAAAATGCCTATCGAACCGGACGTTATAGCTTGGGGTTCACTTTTAGCTTCTTGTAAAACTCACAAGAATTTTGAGCTAGCAGCTATTGCAGCTGAAAAAATGCTGAAAATCGAACCGGGCAATAGTGGGGCCTACTCGGCTCTTGCTAATGTATACTCGGCTTGTGGGAAATGGGAAGAAGCTGCTCGAATTAGAAAGTCGATGAAAGATAGAAAGGTGAAAAAAGAACAAGGAATAAGTTGGTTGCAAATCAGGAGCGAAGTTCATGTTTTTGGTGCGGATGATGCGCTTCATCCTCAGAGAGATGGGATTTTTAGGATGATGGATAAAATTTGGGAGGATATTAAAAAGATTGGTTTCATTCCAATTACGGATTCGGTGTTACATGATCTCGATCAAGAATTGAAGGAGGAAATCCTGAAGCGTCATAGTGAAAAACTCGCTATTGCATTTGGGTTGATGAATACTCCCGAGAACAGTACTCTAAGGATCATGAAGAACCTTAGAGTATGTAATGACTGTCATTCTGCCATCAAGTTTATTTCTAGGTTAGTTAGTAGAGAGATTGTTGTTAGGGATGCTACGCGTTTTCATCATTTTAAGGACGGTTCGTGTTCGTGCTGGGATTATTGGTAAGAATTCGTGCGTCTCTCCTTTTTGGAGATGGTTACAGGGAGGTATGTGTAATTTTGAAACTCCGAGGGTGTCTTTATGTAATCATATATTGTTATAGGGGAGGCTGCTGTAATTTATGAATCGGGTTGGTGAATACCAACTTATTTTTAATAACCAAAAAAATAAAATAAAATTGAGTAATTGAGCTTCAAAACAAGCTCCAGCCAATGAACATCTAAGATGATGTATAGTGTATTAGTGTTATGATGATCTTAGATCATTTGATCGAAAAGGTTGATTGCATGATTGACCATGGCCCGTGGCAGCTACTTCATGTGACAGAGGGTCCAAATCTTCACTTTTAGGTTTATCCAACAAAAATTAAATATCTTAAACAAGTTTAAGGCATTGTCCCTCCGCACTTGATTACACGGTCTTAGTGATTCTTGACGACTGTACCTTCTAAGTTCAGTATAAATACGTAACTTGATCGGTGTTTCCAAATCGAGAAACCCAACTAAGGTAAAGATCTCGAAAGCTTGGACTTCTAAATACTAGTATCGATACGTTTTGAATTGTATTCAGATAAGCTCACGAGGGATATAGAATAAAATGCATGTGAAAAATCTTCTTTTTCTTTTTAACATATATTCAAAGAAAAATTTGCAACTTATGTGTGAAATTTGTCAAAATTCCATATTATAATAATAATTTAATAATTTATACTCGGAATTTATTGCTTTGTTATTTGTGTGGCCTACATTTCCCTCCGATTACTCCAAACATACTGCGACTTCCCTTGCTACGTTCTAATTGCCAGCTTCATCATGTTTTTCAAGTTGCCCGCCTCGTGATTTTACTTTGTTTTCTTGTGTGTACCCATATATATATATATATATATATGTATATTCTCTTCTTCACCTTCTTTTTCCAGATAACTCTTTTATGTTTTGGTAGGACATACGTAATCTTTTAGAAAATTTCATTTTGTTTTGTTGTTCTCGTACTGTATTGGATACTCTTTTCGATCTTATGTTGGAGCTTAATACGTAAAATTAGGACCATATTTGTTGTGGCCTATTTGTATACACATTTCTATAGCTGTGTGTAACCGGGTTTTTGTATCCTAGTTTTTGTGCTTTTCCTATTAGACGTGTGATGGTTGAAATAATTAATTATATATAGATTTGTATTCTTTTTCTATGTATGTCTTTCAACTTATTCTAGTAAATAAAACAAAATGAGAAACTTTGTATGGAAAGACAATAGACCAAAACTTACACTAGACAGGGACAAAATGCCAAAATATGTGCATCATACCTACCCCATTATCCTGTTAGAAATAAATTTATGAAATCACCCAAAATTACGCCAAATTTACTTTGAAAATACATAATTATTTCATGCAATAAACTCATCAACTTGTACATTTAATAGTTTCATTTCATCAAACTAATTCATGAACACTTAATATATGTCACGAGCATGCATGCACATTGGCTCATGATTCGTAACACAATCAACTTGTTTGGACAATGATCATAGATGTCCAGAACTTTATTTACCAGTCAAAAAGGGAAAGAAGATAGTTATGATTTACGAACAAATAATAATAATAATAATAATAATAATAATAATAATAATAATAATAATATGATACGATATGAACACGATAACAATAATATATTTTTTTAAAAAAAATTAATATCTGACATATTAATCTGATATAATACGATACCCCAAAATACAGAGAAATGATAGTTTTAAAATTTCATTATATGATAGACTTAATTACAGTTAGTTCGAGAATAAGATGGGTAACTATAAGTGATACCCTAATATTACTTAAATTAATTTTGTTCTTTTTGTTCATGTTTCTTTATCTTTCTACCTATGATGATAAGGTTATGATACAGCTATGAGACGACACGATGCGGTACCACACAATATGGGTACAATGATATCAATTTTTTTTATTATTATTTTTCATATAAATAATATCAAATATACAATTCAATACAAATGTTCGATACAACAAAATAATATTTTTCCAAATGCTTGTGTTTCGTAGCTTTCCACCCACCTTCATTCTTTTCCTCGTAATAAGCCTAATCTGCAAGTAAATGACATGTGAACTAATGTGCTATCTTATCGTCGTCATGTGAATAAAACGATAAAGCTATTTATAACCTTATAAAGCGCTAGCAATCATCTCCCCGTGATCAAAAGTCATCTAAGGATCTTTCTTAGGATGTCTTGAGATTTTATTTTTCCCCAATAATTATGGCACTACATTTGGTTAATGTGGTTATTTTGATAAAAAAAATCTAATTTTCTAAGAAATGGGTTTATAGAACAAATATGTAATTTTCAATTATATGGATAACTTTAAATTTTTTTTTAAAAAAAGGATTATTCCTTGTTCCAGATTTTCCCAATAAGATTCGAATTTATAATCTATTTATTCACAAATGTATATACTTACTACTAAATTATTTGCTTGTCTGTAATAACTTTAATTGTTCATCGGTATAAAGACACCATACATATATATATATATATATATATATATGTCTAATTTAACCCCTTTTTTTTTTCTTAAGAATCGGTCAACCTAATTGTGGAGTTATTAAGGAGTCTAATCTGACTTGTCCATCCTTGCCTAAGTCACACGTTACTGATGCGAGATTGAATTCGTGTATGGATGCATTAGTGAGCCAATATTCTAAAATAATGAGCGAGGAGAGTGTTAAATTGTCTAGAAATATATAAATTTATTTTATATCCAATTTATAAATTAGTTTTTTAAAAAATAACTATAAGAAAATTAACTTTATTAAATGTTAGGCTTGAATTATATTATCAATATAGTTATATAACCATTTACTGAAATATGGATTATCTCAAGAAGAAAAAATAAATTGTCCATTGATATCTTTAAACGTGAGGAATTAAATTTTTAAAATTATTTTAAAGTGAGAAATGCATATTATAATTCGCTCGTGTGGGATCGGAATGCAAGTGCTACTTGCATTCAACTAGTACAGGAATGATAATATATTATGCATTTAATAATGATGCAATAAATCAAACTTGTATGTATGTATGTATTATAAATGGATTTACATAAATATATATAACTAATTCAACTATTATACGTATTGTATTCAATATCTAGCAGTAATCATTTTATTATGAATTGTTAAAGAGTAACATATAGATGATCATATTTTGACAAACGTATATTACATGCAATTACAGCAAGGTCTACAGCCTATAGGGACCATTTATGATAAATGACTTTTGATAGTTAATTATGACCTGCAAGTGTTCATTTCTCAGTGGGGAAACAACTTTGGGTACAACATGTAATGTCTCTGCTTCCATTTAATTGCATACATTTTTGGGCAATGGGCACGGGACCTAACTAATTAAGCAATAAGGAATTCAGAATGTGCGTTCAATAGAGGAGACTCATCCATCTTTAATCAAACATTTAGAATTTGAGTTTAGTTTTGGACATAAAAAAGAACTTTTCTACAGATTAAACATCAAGTTTTTGTCTTGCAAAAAACTTGGTTAATAATAATATTTTGTTTTGGTTTATTAAGAAAATTTTGGCAAATATTCGAAATCCTTTTATGTTGTTTTAAATAATGAAATTGTTTTGGATGCATACCAGTTGTATATTGACCCATTTTCTCACAAGCAAAAACATCTGACTGTAATTTTCGGGTTTGAACTTATGTCTCAATTTTATATTTCTTTTCTTGTGTTATTTACGCGCACACACATTAGTAGACAATTGATACTAACGAGAGAGAAAATTGTGACATAGAAAAATAAATAAAATTTTCTCTTTATTATTTTTGGCTTCTTATCAATATACTTAAAGTTTTTGAATGAGTAAAATTAAAAATTGAAATAAGAATCTGATAATTTTGCCTTCAAAATGTTGCCCTAAGGCAAAATAGAGAAAATATATAGGTAAAAACTAACCGAAGGTTTGCAATTGTTCAAATTTTCAATTTAAGGCAGATTTTTTTATCGAAAGCAATGACCTGAGTTGAGATCTCTAACCAACTGAAAATGCGTATTAAAAAAATAATAATGTGGTGCATTTTAAATTTATTAAATAAATTTAACTAATATTTCCCCCCTACTTTACTACAATGTCACCAATTATTACCTCCTTTATAACTTTGATGTGTACAATAAATCAATAATTAGTGCTCCATCGGTTAAGATTGCAACTTTAAGTAAACAATGTCGAACATTGAAAATGAAATTTAAGAAACAATTGGAGATTAAGAGTCTCCATCATTAAAAGGGTGGTATAGTTGTAATGGAACATCGACCAACGATAATTGTGGTAATGGATTAGCAGAAAAACTATTATTAATTTAGACAGATAATTCGTAAGGGGTCTGTCTCCAAACTAAATTTGCAATTTTGTGAAGTTAGCACTTTGATTAACCCGGTAATTATATAGGTAATCCGTCTTAAGGATATAGACACCCCATATGAAAGGTCAATTTTTAGCAAAATGACAAGATCGACACACTACATATGTGGATACTGTTGAGTTAATATTTAAATATATGGCATCATAGAGTAATTATGTGAAATTTGAGTTTAATTCAATCCAAAAACTAAGAACATAATTCTAATTATTAATGTTAATCTAACTCAGGTCCATACTTGAGCAACCTATGATGCATGAATATGGAACACTGATATAATAACACAATATGATACGGATTCGACGACAAGAGTTTTTAGAGAAATTTAGAACATAATATTGCTCTGACACAATTATATTATATATAAATAAATATATTTTATATTTATTATTTAATTTAAAATAAGATAATCACAAGAGTATTCAATATTATAAATTTAAATAAAATAAATTAACATTATTACATTTTAAGTGTAGCATGATATTGTGAGGAAAAAATTATAATGAAAATTTTATATTAATATATTGTATTTTTTAATAAAATTTATTCAATTCTTTTTTAAAATACTCAAATTTAGAAAAAATATATAAGAAAAATATAATTTTTAAAATTTTCGTATATGAACCATATCAGACACGTGTCAATGTCGTGTCTCCAGTATACTGAATTTTTTTAAAAAAATTTTAAACACTTCTTATCATATCAGACACGTGTCAGTGGCATATTATTCATATCCAATACATATCCGAAACTACACAAGTTAAATAAAAAAAAAAAAAAAGAGTGAGGTGTCCCTACATTTTTGGAAGCAACATTTCTTAGCGCACTTTGCAAGCGCTTAGCTTCTGCTAGAAACGGGGGTTCATGATCTGGTTATTGAAGTGGATCAATATTGATAAGTAGAAACAAATCTACAAAATTGGAATGTCGAATCGAATTAACTTCATGAACAATCATACAAAACTCAGATAGAAAATGCCGCTTGCGTTAGACGAAGAGATGTTTCTTCATTTACTTTTCCATTTCATAATTTTGGGTTAAATTTATAAATCTAATTGTTAAAAAAATGGTAACCACATTTTTAGGGAAAATTACAAAAATGGTATATCAACTGCACCTATTTAGCAATATAGGTACTCCAACTATTCCGGTGACACCCCACAACCCTCAAAATCCAACAAAATGATGCACTTTTTCGCCGGAAACCGCTTATGACGTGACACTTATTACCGCGTGGACGTGACATGGGTGCCACGTAAATTTTTTTTGCCACCTAGCCGCTGACTTGGTTGACATGTATTTAACCCACACAAAACTAATTGAGAATACATAATTAATTTAAGGGAAAAAAAGGTTAGACAATAATTAAGGAAAAATAATAATTTATAAATTATTAAATACTAATTGAATATTATATTAAAGAATATTTTCAAATTAAATAATAATTTATAATATTTTCAAATTCTAATTAAATATTATATTAATGAATAAAGAAATATGTAAATTCCAAATATTGTACATCATTTTTATTATAATTATTAATAAATAAAATAAATCTTGAATTATATTATTATATGTTTTAAAAAGTATTATAAATATATTATATGTATACATATTATAACAGAATTATAAATAATTCATATGTATAAATACAGTACATATATAATCTTTGATAGAAATTAGATTTAATTTTTTAATTAAATATATAAAAATATAATCCTACTGCATGTATAATATGTATGTATTATCTCACGTTTCACATGAATTTTCAAAAAAATAAATAAAATTGTATGCATATATATCATAAAATTAAAGATAAAATAAAATCAAAAATTTATCTTATGCTTTAATAAATTATATAAAATTTGTACAAAAATTTTGATTAAAAAAAAAGGAAATGAATGCACAGCAAGAGGATCCGGCAACCACCACCACCGGCTAGTCTCGGCCGGCCACCATCACCACCACCACCACTGCTAGGTAGCACACCAGCAACAAATCAGAGACCTTTACGTACTTGAACACGAAGCTTCTTCCTCTCTCGGTTCTCTTTCTCTCAGATATTGAAGCAGCGTTTCAGCCTGCCAAAAGTAAACGCATTCAATCCCATTAAAACAATCTTGGCTGCAGAAAAGTGTAAGACCTCTTAAAGAGTTATCACAGTCCATGAGAGCAACTTTTCAACCACTATGAATTCCTCAAATATGGCTAAAATCACAACCAAGATTTCATATTTTTATTTCACAAATTCAAGAATTCATCAGAATTTTGAACCCATTTCGCGTAAATGAAGTTTGCTAATGCTAAAAACAACATGGAATTGAATCATTGATACGTAAAATCACAAATCAAGCAAAAGAATATGAACATAATTCCTCAAAATATACGTTGATTTCAGCCAAAGAACACAGAATCATGTCCAAATACTGACCTTTTGCTTGGCTTTCACCGTCCCCGTCTGCGACAACGCAACCAGCGGCGGAATCCCACCTTCCGCCACCAACAATCCCCTGTTTTCACCGCTCTTAGAACAGAGCTGCAACAGAGTCGAAACCGCAAACTCTTTCCCTTTCTCACTTCCATCCTCAATCGCCTCCACCAGAGCAGCAACACCGCTTAGCTCCCACACGCCGCGCCACCTACCTTCCTGGTCCCTGAAGTCAACCGTTTCCTCCTTCTGAAATCCACCGCCGTCGTTGCTCCCAAATTCCCATCCGCCCCCACTATCGCACAATCCTTCCCAATTTTCAGTCGCACTTCTTTCATTGTCAGATCTAGATCTCAGATCTGGATCTGAGTGTTTCTATGTGTGCATAGAGAGGGCGGGGAGGAGAGGGGGTTTGACGGGGTTGGTGCCTAGTGGTGGTGGTGGAAGAGAAGCAGGGTGGAGGTGAACTTGGTGAAAGGAGAAGGGGGTAAGCGAGATGTATGGTGGTGGTGGCGGCGGTGGATTTGAGGAGGGGGATGATGGGCTTGGTTTCTAGGGGTGGTGCAGCCGCGAGGGGACGGGAGGCGGTGGATTTGATGTGCAATGGCAGATCTGGAGTTATTGGTGTGCGACGGTGGATCTGATGTTGTTGAAGGCGACAGTGGGTTTGGTGTGGCGGCGGCGGCGGATCTTGTGTTGGAGCCGCCTATGGTGGTGGGGCTGTGGCGATTTGCAGTTGTGTTCTTTTTTCTTATTTTTATTTATTTTTATTTATTTTTTTATATTTAAATATTGAATGTTTGTATATTTTTGAGTAATATAGAAAATCATTAAATATAAATATTACATTTTGTGTGTGTGAGTGACACATGTTGAATGGTTTGTGATGTGGTGGAATTGGTATTGCCATGTAAGGTAGAAAAACGACACATAGGCGGGTGGGTCGGGTTTCTGGCGAGATTACGATTTTCCGGCGAAAAAGTGCATCATTTTGTTGGATTTTGAGGGTTATGGGGTCATTCTGTCACCGGAATAGTTGGAGCACCTATATTGCTAAATGGGTGCAGTTGGTATACCATTTTGTAATTTTCCCGGCATTGCAATGGTTTCGATCCCCATACCAAAAGCCGTGAGACTTTTCATATTTTTGAGTTCCAATTTCGATAATTTTGAGAACTTCATAGTACGACATTGATTTCCATCATTTTCATTCTCTTCATTCAATAACACTTGTTCCAACGTTTAATTTGAAGCTCTACAAGTTGTGGGAGAAAATCCATTGACATTGTGGATGAGAATAGACTAAGTAGCTTAGGACATCCACAAATATTTACATTGGAAAGATTGTGGAGTGAAACACTTAAATTTGAACTCTTCCACAAATGTGTCATTGCTGGCAAATAAAAAAGCTCTACATATTTTAGATTCTCGAAAACCGTTAATTCTCTTATATTCCTAAAAGAATGAGATTCCTTTGAAATTGAGAAGTCCCATATCACTTCTAATTTTTCAAGTTTCCATAAATGAATTCTCTCCAACGTAGGGAAAAACACCTGCAAATAATTAAGTATTATATATATAAAATTACAATAGAATAATGCGTCCACATACCATGTAATATTAATGATTAGAGGTTGTTGCTCACAACCATCAATAATATAATGTCCCTTTTTTATATGGCTAATAACACAGTGTCAATCATCAAAGTTCAATTAATACTAATTCGCTTGGGTATATATTATTTTGTATGTAACACTTTGCAGTTTGTGGTTCCATTTGAACAAAACTGTAAGGTTAAATGTGGAGAGATCATTCCGTTTCTAATTCAAGGAAAACTTAATTCTCAAAGAAATTATAAATAGTCGGGTAAAACATTTTTTGCACCACAACATTCTAGGTGAATTGCATTTTAATACCCAACTTTGAAAATTAAGAATTTGATATCCAATTTTTGATTTTCGTTCACTTTAGTACCTAATTTCATTTTCCGGTGAAATTTTCCAACCAAATACCACTCATGAGATTCATAAAAGTATCAAAATAAGAAGATATGAGCACTAAAATGTCTATTTTGCTCTTATAAATCTCATGTGTATCTTTTGTGTGGTATTTTGGTCAAAAGACTTTATTGGAAAATGAAATTAAGTACTAAAATGAACAAAAACCAAAAGTTAGATATCAAATCTTTAATTTTCAAAAGTCGATACTAAAGTGCAGTTGGCCCCCAAATGATGGGATGCAAAAATTTAACCATATCGATGTATTACTGCATTTACAAGCACTAACTAGTGATTATAATTATAGAGAAAATTACACTTTTAGTCCCATAGGACAAGGGTCGGTTTTTTTTTAGTCCCAAAGTTTTTAAAAAGTCCCACCCTTTTGAAATTTCAACACATTTAGTCCCAAACACCAAAATCTTGACAGAAAACTTAACGTCCGTTTGTGCACGTGTGAAGGATATAATTAAAAATAAATAAAAATTAAAAAAACCAGCAAAATATTAAAATTGTTACCATCTTAACATAAAAAGGTCAAACTAAAAGTCCCAAAAAGTTGAGAAACCCAAATATGCTGGAAACCCTATTTTCTTCAATTGTAATTGTCTGAGAATTCGTCTTCCATATTATCTGAGAAATTCAAAGTGAAACTCATGGAAGCACAAAGTGATAACGAAGCGCCAACACAAAGTGACAACAAAGAGGCTGGAAAAATTGATAAAGAAGAGGGTATAAATTTGTTGCTCAGGCCTTTACGACTTGGAAATAAAACCCCTGCATATGGTGAGTTCAAGTTTGCAAAATCGAGAGTTTTTTAAAAATTTCTTGGAGTAGATGTCAATGTTGGAAGAAAAGGGACAAAATGCATATGTTTCTGAACCACTGAGTATTTTATTGTACTTCACTTACATAATGGCAATTGGCATGCTTTCTTGTATGTGGTCCCTTGTTCTTGGACCACCACTGAGTATGTTTTTTGCACTATTCTAATACCCTTTTTTGGTCTCAATTTTCTCAAATTTTTTACAGAGGGATCAACGAACAAGTGGCAATTTCGGGTTAGAACTATTACTGATATAGATAAGGAATGTGAAACTGGGACTGAATTAGTCAATGATAATGATGTTGCTGGAGTTAATATGAGTGACAAAAGGAAGAGAAAACTTATTATTGAAGATGCTGGAGTTGGTAAGAGTGACAAAGGGCAAGATAAACTTGATATTGAAGATGTTGGAGTTGGAGATGAGTCAGAGGACAGTGACTTTCATGCAGAGCACATGAAGGATGGATTTCGTCCAGAGGATGATGCGGATTACACAAATTATATTGACCCAGAGGGTGAATATGGAGGCCTAAAGATGAATGCTCTTTCAATCACTGATACTAGTAGTGATTCAGTGACTGACTCTAGTGTTGCTGAATTTCGTAGTGACTACTCCACAGACAATGAGAATTGGGTAAATAATATGGTGTTCCAGCCTGAAGACACTTTTGATCCAGTTTTCAGACTTGAACAAAGATATGCTAGCATAACATTATTCAGAGAAGCAGTTCACTCACATGCAATACAAAGTGGGAGAAATTTAAAAATCGAGAAGAATGATTGGAGGAGAATATATGTAAGGTGCAGAAAAAAGGATAATGGTTGTGAATGGAAGATTAATGCAATAAAGAAGACATGGGAGAATCATTATGTAATAAGAGAATATCATTCATGCATACATGTAGTAGGACAAAAGAAGTGAAAATTTTAAACTCTGTTTGGTTGAATAAGAAATTTATGGAATGTTTTACGACAGATCCTAAGAGAGATGTTAGAGGTTTTAAGGAGGAGGCTACAACAAGAATTGGTGTCAATGTGTCAGAGGTTCAAGTATATAGGGCAAAGAGAAAGGCTACAGAGATAATACAAAATGATTATGGGAACTAGTATGGTAAACTATGGGACTATGGAAAAAAACCTTGGCTCCACAATTGCTTTGGATGTGGAACACAACAAATTTCAGAGGATCTATATATGTTTTGAAGCACTGAAAATGGGGTTTTGGGCAGGATGTAGAAAGGTCATTGGAGTAGATGGTTGTCACTTAAAGGGTTCTAGTGGTGGAATTTATTAACTGCAGTTGGGATTGATCCTAACAATAATTTGTTTCCCCTAGCTTGTATTGTTGTTGGGGTTGAAAACAGGATCAATTAGGAGTGGTTTCTCTCCATGTTGAAGAAGGATCTTTTGAAGGATAGAGAGGAGACATACACATTCATCTCAGACAAACAAAAAGGTATCGTCCCTACATTTGACAATGTTTTGCCTCTAGTTGACAACAGGGTTTGTGCAAGACATCTTCTAGGGAACATGAACAAATCTGGATTCAAGGGATTAAGCTTCAAACTTGCCTTTTGGGAGGCTGCAAGGGCTAGCACAGTGCCACAATTTGAAGATGTCATGAAAGAAATAGCTGATCTAGATGTCAAATGTGTACAATGGCTAGTGATAAACACCCCTCACAGTGGTCACTCTCTCATTTCTCAACATACTCCAAATGTGATACACTATTGAATAATTTGTGTGAGTCATTTAATTCATGCATAATGGCAGCAAGAGAAAAACCTATATTGACAATGCTAGAGTGGATACGTGAATATTTGATGAAGAGATGTCAGAAGCTAATGGACACATGTGAGAGAAAATGGGAAGGAAGGCTTAAATGTCCCAAAATCAGTAAGATTCTGCAAACACACATTCTGAAATCAAGTAAGTGTGTGCCAATAAAAAGTGATGACACACACTATGAGGTATGATAATTTAATTTCTATTGTTTATAATCTACAATATGAACATATGAAAAACATTACTCTTTTTGCAGGTGAGAACAATGGATGGTTCAAGACATGCTGTTGACTTGGAAGATCACTCTTGCTCTTGCAGGAAATGGGATGTGTCTGGAATCCCATGCAAGCATGCAGTCAGTGCCATCTCTGCACAAGGATTAGATCCAGAGAATTTTGTTCATGAGTGTTATCATGTTACTACATTTAGCTTTGTTTATGGAGAGACAATTCTACCAATGGAGGGCCCTGCATTGTGGGATAAAACAGGTTACATACCACCTCTTCCTCCCAACTTTGGAAGAAGTCCTGGAAGGCCAAAAAAGTCTAGGAGAATGGATCAAGATGAAGCTGCCAATAGGAGGAAGATGCAACAGGGCACTAAAAGAATGAAAAGACAAAGTTATAAGGTAACATGCAAATTCTGTGGGGATCAAGGACATAACAGGAAGGGATGTAAGTCAAGGAAAGACTTAGCAAAAGCTTATGGAGAAGAGGAAGTTGAGGAAATGATAGCAAAATGGGTGGCGGAGGCTGAAAGGGGTACCCAAATGGAGCCTGATGTTGTGGCACAGGATCCAAGTGAAGACCCCAATGTAACACAAACAGATGCAGAGGGACCATCTAAGATGACTGTAAGTAAACTTTGATCTTTTAATGTATATAAATTGCAGATGTTTCCTCAACTTAATTGGATTTTTCTTCATAATATTGTAATTTTTTTCTTCTTAGTTTTATTTTTCCAGGCTAGAAAAAGGACAATTAAAGCATCAAGAAATAAGATATTTCTTAACCAAAATGCAACTACTTGGAGTCAAGATGATACTCAAGATAGTATTTAGATGTTTCTGTATGTATTTTTTTTGTTGATCCACCTGATAGTTTTGTTGCATTGATGCTTTTATATAAGCACACTTAACTAATGGATGCTTTTGTAGCTTTTGGCGGTTGATTAATGAATTATTATTCAATTAATAATTCTTTTGACTCTTATATTAAAATTTAATTATTTTGTGCAATTAGTAAAGAAAGTGAATCTCACCCAAAAATAAAAATAAAAAAAATAAATAAATAAATAATAATAATAATAATAATAATAATAATAATAAAAAAGAAAGTGAATGATAAAAGTGTATGTGAGGCCTTGTAGTCAGTGTTGTAATATAAGGTAAAAAAAGATATCATTTCCCTCCAAAATGGCCATTCACGTTTGTAAATTCCCCCCAAAATATTGTGTGTAATGGAGTTAATGATGTTTGGGATCAAAATTAAAAATTTTGGCTTTGGGGACTAAATGTGTTGAAATTTCAAAAGGGTGAGACTTTTAAAAACTTTGGGACTAAAAAAATCGACTCTTGTCCTATAGGACTAAAAGTGTAATTTTCTCGATAAATTATTAATTTTAGGAACTTAAGTATTATTTTTAAAACATTAAAAATTAAAGTGACACAAAATAAAAACTTCAGGAATCAAATATGATATTTATTCATTGACTGCATAAAGCAAAAAATCATTATTTCTAAAAGTCGTGCCCACACTTCTACAATTGTACAAAGACACCTCTCGGTATTGAGCCCAGTCAATTACCTGGGGGTCAAGCATCCCTTCGATCCCTCGGGATTTACCCCACAAATAGTCCAATACAACATCTTACATTTCAGATATTTCCGTACACAAACCCCTACTACCACTGTATTACGTCTACGGGTCCCCCACTGCCCTTATTCTAGCGCATTCCTATTGGGCCATATGTTTAGGGCAATCCGACTCTGTAACATGGAACAACAAAATTATAGGAAATCTCTTGCCTAACTCCTACATAGGTTACCGTGCATTCTCCACATTGGGTAAGCAATTCTGATTTCTTTTTCTTTCTAATCCACTTAAATTTTTACATAAAGTTTATTAATTCGAGCTTCGTAAAGTCAAAACTGCACAACCCCTCATGCCCTCCAATTTGGAGCTCTAATCATGTGTTTGTTATAGCAGAAAAGATCCGTGCACTCCTCAAAATAACAAAGTTTATTCACCTTATCGAGCCACCTACCGTTCGATCCAATCTCACATATGCAAATATTTTGAACTATTGAAATTTGACATGAGATCAAACACCATCATAATGGATTGCATACAGTAAGAGATTGAGTTTATTAATAACTAAAATATATTAACTCAAATAGAACAGGAAAAAAAATAGAACAGAAAAAATATATTAATTCAAAGACGAACGAGAAATCATTTTTTCAATAAAATATTTGAAAAAAACCTCAAAAAAGTATCGAGCAAAATAATAAAATTGCAGTCAAACACTATCCTGCGATATATAATAGTATAGATACCGCATATATAAAATCATTAAATTTAAATATCAATTTTAAATTTCAAATCATAAAATTATGAATTCGGAATTGATTGACATTTATTTATATAACTATATGTGTATAATTAAATATGACTTTTTTTTCACCCTAACCTTTTGGGTGTTTTGTACTTTGATACGCAATTTTTGAAATTTAAGGACTTGTTATCTGACTTTTGAATTTTGTTTCACTTAAATGTTAAATTTCAAATCCAGCCAATACGCGCAGAACAGATGTCATTTTTGTAATGGTCGGGTTTGAAATTGTACACTTAAGTGCAACAAAACTTAAAAATTGGATACCGAAATATAAAATTTTAAAGGTTGGATCTAAATTGCAAAATATTCAAAGGTCAATTAAATAATACAAATCTAATTAAATTAACTAATGAGAAAATCTTAAATTAAAACAATTTGATATCATTATTAAATAGAAAAAATTACGTCCAACTACCCTGCTAGATAGGGTAATTACAATGTAGTCCATCTTTATTCGAAAATTACAATTCAATCCCTGGATATTATGAACCATTTGTGATCCCTCAATTCCGTTAAAGTTCCGTCAAGGTTGGGTTTATCCTTCCATTAATTTAATGAATAAAATAACAAATTCATCCCTTATATATACATATTTCAACAAAATGATCTCTATGTATTACGCATATAACAATGTAGTCCTTGTGGATCTAACGGAACCCTAACGGAATAGAGGGATCACAAACAGTCCATAATATTTAGGGACTAAATTGTAATTTTCAAATAAAGATAGATTGTATTGTAATTACTCTATCTAGTAGGGTAGTCAAATGTAATTTTCCCTATTAAATATATAACAGTATAGATGTATGACGTAATTTACACGAACAATTTTTAATGTTGACTGCATCAATCCGAAGTCATTTATAAGATAATCTATGACTGTGATTTGCACGAACAATTTTAAATGTTGACTGCCTAAATCCGAAGTCATTTATAAGATAATCTATGACTTTCAGTCTGTAAACTAATTAGGCCGCACATCAGCTGGCCTCTAGACTAATGAGGGAGACTATGAATCACATATTTAATAATATATAATTATTAAATAATTTACTGTATTATTAAAGTGTATATTATTTATTCTTTGTATAAATACTCTGTATGATTGTCAAAAAAATATATTTAGTTAGTTTTATTGCTATTTAATTATATGATATAAATATATTTATATATAATTAAGTAGCAAAAAAATTAACCAAGAAAACATATTTAAATGCAAATTAGTGTTTGTATTCGTTATTCACAGTGCTACATGGTTTAATAAAATATTCTTCAAGATATAACGATTTTTTAATAATTAAATAAAGTACTTCAATTGATTATTCCGACGAACTAATTATGATAAGTATAGTAAGCTAATTTGTGGTGAACAGATTTCTATAAATTTGTAAGTGGTTAAATTAGTGATATGCGCTCCTATATATTTTGAGATAATAATGCATGTTTTCAAAATAAGTGTTTATATTTTCGTTAAAAATAATTATACATAAGACACAATTTAAAAGAATGTTCCGAAAATTGCCGAAGCACTTTTTCCATTCAAATGATGCAACCTTTCAAATAAAGGCACCTTTCCAAGTTGCACAATATTTGTTTGAAATGGCATCTTTCTAATTGTCACTTCTTCACTAAGATAAGCTGATTTTCTTAATTAATACTAAAAGTTGCATCCAAGTTGCATCCTAAACCGAAATGGTGAGATTAATAATGAAGGAGTGCATGTTTTCGCATGTTAAATATTTTTTATCATTCGAATTATGTCCTCTTTATATACTTTGTCATCTAAACTTATTTTTGTTGCAAACCGTCATCACAACTACATGATCGTTACAAACCATCATTCCATTTCTACAATTTTTACAAATTAACATCTTACCTATACTATTTTTACAAATCTAGCACCTCTTATTTAATTCTAAGTGGTTTTCAATGTCTAGTAATCAAAACTTGCCACGCCAAATGTTATAATTTAACTATTTAAGGTTATGCTAAATTAATTAAAGATTTTATATTCAAATTTATAGGTGGAAAAAAAGTAATAATAATCATAATTTATTATTATTATTATTATTATTATTATTATTATTATTATTATTATTATTATTAAGAAAAACTCTATATTTTAATGGTATGACCCGTATCAAAACCATGGACGTAGAACCAATCGCTAATAATTAAATATTTAAACCCAAAAAAAAATTACTAATTAATAAGATAATTTTAAACTATAATAGTTCTGCCGTCTCGAATATTGAATGCGGCATATAAACAATTTTACAAGAATAAAGTTGCCTATATAAAAACTAGAAGAGGAAAAATATAATTTATGTTCCACTTGCACCTGTTACTTGTGCATTTATATTGTAGTGTTTCATGGCAAAACACAGATATTTCTGTCGATCCTCTTGAACCGAAATCAAAGCAAACTAGTTCTCAAGTCTCTAGTGCAATGGCTTCTACACATTGCGAAACAGACCAGGTACGAAAGATTGAACTCTCTTTACTTGATTTTATTCCTTTTTGGATATTTAAAAATTATAGGAAAATACACTAAATAACTCCTAAAAAAATCTTTTTATATAAAAAACATCTATGAAATTTTCTCCCCAAAACACCAATTCTATCAAGATTTTCGCAAACACCTAATAATTCAGAAAAAAAATCATATAACATTTTGTTTATTAATTACATGTAAGAATTTATTAATTACGAAAGTCTCTAATCAAACCAAAATGCAGTCCAACTATTAAGTAAAAATATTTTATTTACGAACTAGAAAAATAAAAGTATATTCCTTTAGAATAGTTAATTTTTTACCATGTAAGAAATTGGAAGGTAAAAGTTAGTGAATGAACATTATGGTAAGAAAACTTATTTTTTAATTTTTTAACAGAAAAAAATAATGGTAAGCGAACTTAAATGTTTGGAACATTAATATTATTTTTCTTTTTTCTTTTTTCCTTTTCTTTTTTAAATTTCCCCTTAATTTATCCTTACATTATTTTTTTATTAAAATTTTCTAAGGTCTTGGTGGAAGAGAGATCATCTTCAAGAATTTTCACTCTCAATAGACCAAAGCAGCTCAATGCACTGTCAGCTGTCATGGTTCGTTGAGTTCTCCTTCCGAAAAAAGCATAAATTTTTTTAATTAAATTATATCGAACAAATAAATTACACCAATTAACGGTATATGCCGATGTGATTTCGAATTTGTAACAATTGTTTCTTCATCTTATCATAGGTATCGCGTTTATTGGAGCTTTTTCTTGCTTATGAGAAAGATTCTTCTGTTAAGTTAATTATTTTAAAGGTACATGGATCCAATTATTATTATTATTATTATTATTATTATTATTATTATTATTATTATTATTATTATTATTATTATTATTGGTAGGTACTTAACTGTTATCTGTTTTTCATCTTTTTCTCTTTTGTAAAAAATTCATAATTTACTTATTTTCCTATATATCTCCATCAATAAAAGGGAAAAGGGAGAGCATTTTGTGCTGGAGGTGATGTTACACCAGTTGTTCGTGATATTAATCGAGGTAGCTTGGAGCGTAGATTTCTAGTCCAATATTATTTTTTTGAACTAATCTCTATCATATTTATTAGTTAAGGCCAAGTTGTATTTGTGCATAAGCATTCAACAAATAATAGTGTGTTTGATACTTGAGTTTGTAAAAAATTATAATTAATATTATGTCAAATATGCTACATTTTAATGAATTATAATTAATATTATATTAGATATATATGTTAGATTAATTATATTTACTTTCAATATATTATAACTCCACCTAATTGTAATATCACCTCATTACATTCACTTTCCATTTCCACATAATGGTAATAGCACCTTATTACTCACTTTCTATGATTGACAATAGAAGTTAATCTCACCTATTAGAGGATTAATCTCACGTAGAAGAGGATTAATCTCACCTAGGGCCAAATAACGTAATATCACCTAACTAATACAAAATTAAATGAAATTAAATCATATAAAAGCCTAATCCATTATATCTAACCGTTGCACACTTAAGCCCTTTCTTATACTTTTGATAGAATTTTTATGGAATTTTCCATTCAAAACGAACTTTTACAGTTAATTTCTCTTTTATTAATGACCCAAGAATTAAAATTATTGTCATCATATTCCTCTCTTCAAGATAAAAATTATTCATACTCCATTCGTCCTTATTGGCCACCAAAAGTCACGCCACGCCAACCAACATCACTGCAAAGCTCTAGCCGTCCAACGTCACTTTTTGACTAGGGATTCCTTTTTCGAAAATTATCGAATTGTAATTTTCAAACCACTGTTGTATTCTTTGTATCGAAAGTTTAGATTTCATGTATAATATAACATATTTGACATCCAATCACGTCATAATTTTGTTAAAAAAATTGAATGAAAATTTAAAATTTCACCAAATTTTAAAAAGTGAATATCCGCAATTAAACCTAGTATTAAAATGACCACGTTTCATTTATATTTATAACTTCTGCCCGGGCATTATTAGATATTTATCACTACATATGAAACCAAATTAATACCAAGTTACAAATGACATATTCTTGGAATTTTAAAAAATTCTTGGAAAATTTGCACCTCCTCCTCAAATCGACTTGAATATGTGGTCGGATTGAACTGGAAAAATGTAAATTATTAAATTATTGATTGCTGGATATTCTGGACTGGTGGGAAATGATCAACTATGATCGTATATTGAAGATTTTATAATTATCTCAACATAACTGCAATGGATTTAAGTAAAATGAGATGGATTTCTTATTTTCAATTAATTGATCATCGAAGTTAGTATTTGTTTAGCAATTAGTACTATGGTTTTAAAGATAATGTTGTTTTAACGTTTTCCTTTTCAATTATATTATTGCACTAATAATTTTCTAATTAACAATATTTTCTGTAAGGTAACTGGAAGACAGGACAGATGTTTTACAGAAAGCAATTCCCCATGAACTATGTAATGGCTACATGCAGTAAACCCCAGGTGCTAATATATTTTATTAAAAGATATATTCGTGTTTAAATTTCATTGCACTCTTCCAGGGTGTTTGCATGTATATTAATTATTACGTTATAAATTCATTGTAGAAACTTGACAATAAAGCGAGGATTATCCAAACATGATTAAATAGTAAATAATTAACTATTTTGGGGTGTTAGTAAATTCTACAACATAGATAGAAGTCAAAGTAAAGTCGAAATTTTAAAATATCCTAGTAGTAAAAGCATTGAATTGTTTAGGAAAAAAGTGATAAATAGAAAAATAATTAGTTGAGTGTTTGCTGAGAATAGTTGATAATCACTTTTAACTTTTATAAATTTATTAATTTATTTTGAAATATCTTGAAACATTTTTGGGTTATAATACGATGTAAGTATTATTATATTAAATATAATATTAATTATTATAATTTTGTATAATATTATTTGCAATTAATCAAATATAGAATTACTTTATATATACCTTTATTTTTAAATTTTAAGAAAGAGAAAAGATTTACCTGATAATTGTAGATTTTAGCTATAAAATTTTCTGAAATTACCAACTCTAATTGGAGTAGAAAAAAAAAAGAAAAATCAAGAAAAATCAAGAAAAAAAGATGTAATAAAAAATATATAACTTAGAGTTGTAATTGTATTTAGAAAGTTAAGTTAAGAATATTAAAGTTTCAGTAAGCATATTATTGTCAAAACATAATTTTAAATAAATACAAAAAATCATTTAATCTATAAACAAGATCCAAAAACATGGATTAGACTATTTCTAGATTTTAACTTATTTCTACTTAAAATAAATAAAAGTTAATTTTTCAAATATTTTAAATTAAAAGTGTTGAGAATAAACACTTGTCTCTTATTTTTAAAGATTGCAAACACTTCCTTAATTGATATCGGATGGTTATTGCACCTTCAAACCGGGGCGACTTCACCTCTGTGAAAGTAGTGTTAATTGATCCAAAAAAAAAAGAATTAGTTACATACAATATAAATATTTTATGTACTATATAAAAGAAATTACAACTGTATTGATCCTTAAATTTAAAGTAGTGTGTAAAACTAAAAAACATTCACAGTCCAAAACTCAAAAATAAAAGGTTGTTTAATTTTTTCGGTAGAACAAAAGGTTGTTTAATGATGTTCTAGATACTAAATAAAGTATTTTATATTTGTAATAATATATAAAAAAACATCGAGAATAATTATAAAACAAATATTTTACTAAAATGTTTTATTTTATAATAATATTTTTTTTAATTACAAATTTTCGACCAAACTCAAATAATCTACAACAAAAAAACCTAAAACGTGAAACTTATATCCATAACTAATACCATGTAAAAGAATATGTGGTTAGTAGAATTCATCTCATGATGTTAGTAGAAATGATGAGACTGTCAAGTATTACGATGTAAGGTCGTAAATAGTTATTTATTTATTCGACGCAAGGAGAGGCAATTCAGGAGGCAATGGGGGCAACCACCCCTGATCAAAGATTTTATGCTTACATTTAAAATATAAATTCTATCCTATGATTTTATGCTTACATTTGGTGATTTTTTTTTTGGTTTTTTTTTCATTTGTTTAAATATTAAAAATTATGTATAAATTAAATTTTATATTTTAAACCAAAAATAGGGTTGTTGAGGGAATTTTCGAAAATCTAAACTTTAAAATTAACGGAACTTTACCTGTGCCTAGGGACTTTAAACGGTCCATTAATTTTAGGAATTAATATGTAATTTTTAAAATAAGATAAACTGATTTGTAATTAGGACAGACTTCACGGACCTAAATATAATTGCCCTTTACATTACATTGTTGCCGTTAGACATATTGGGTTATGATTAATACTTTTGTTTGCAAATACATGTAAAGGTTTCTATCCATAATGGAATCGTAATGGGAGGAGCTGGTGCTTCTATACACGGCAGATTTCGCATTGCAACCGAGAAGACAGTAATTTAATTTCTTTTTCATTTTCCTTGATGAGATATTTTTTTTATTTCTCATAGAAACCATGCATTATTTGTATCCGATTATAATATTTAAATTGTATGTGGACGTAGCAAATACGGATTTAGGCTGTTTGGTATTGTTACTAACCCTTACTAAACCACGTAGATATGAATAAGAAAGGGTAATATCGTGTTTGGTATTGTATATTAAGCTATGCGGGACAATTAAATTTAATATTCGGTCCACCAAAGCCCTGCACTGTTCATCAATTAAGTTTTAGAGAAAATTGCATTTTTGGTCCCGTAGTTTTTAAGCCAAATATTTTTTCGCCCCAAACAAAATTTTTTGGTCCCGGACGTTTATTTTCCGATAGATTTAGTCCCAAACCCTAAAAATTGACGGAAAAGTTAACGGCCGTCCCCCCACATGCGTGAAATTATAAGTTATTTTAATTTTTTAAAAATGAAATTAAGTTAAAACATGAGAAAATTGCATTTTTGTCCAGTAGTTTAAAGGCCAAAAATTTTTTGGTCCCATTTGAAATTTTTTGGTCTCGGACGTTTATTTTTCGACAAATTTAGTCCAAAATCCCAAAAATTGAGGGAAAGTTAATGGTCATCCCTCATATGTGTGAAATAATAAGTTATTTTAATTTTTAGTAAGTTATTAACTTATTTTAATAAATTAAAATGTGCTTCCGGCGGCTGCCGAAAACTGCCGTCAGACCGCCATTGAAGGTCGCCGGAAAATTCTTCAAAAATTAATCCTAAATGAACTCGCCGTGCTTGTTTCATATGTCTGATCGCTTTCTAAAAATTTCAAACTTTGTCATCAATTCAAATCTAAAAACACGAAATCGAAAAATTTGAAATCGCAATTACTCTCAAATCGGAAAATTTCACCGAAAATCAATCACCGTCGTGAACATTCGTGCGCCTCCGTTGCTCCGTTGTTGCCGTCGTTCAGGTCAGTTTCAGGTGACGGGAGTGTCACTAATAGACTTCGTCGAATTTAGTCGAAACCCAAAAATTCCGTGGCCGGAGGATGGCCGGCCCTTCGCTGCCCGCATTCAAGCCACCGGCGCTGCTGCTTCACTCCGTCGTACGCGATGGCTGGAGAGGCGGCGAGATCCAGTCGGTGGCAAAGGCGTGATCAGCAGTTGGGGTGGCCGGAGCCTGGAGATGATGAAGGTTGAAGACGATATATATAGATATAAGTTTCTCTTTTATGGTATATATATGTATACATTCATATATCTGTATCATGTATTATCTATATATTATATATATATAAAATATTTAATATATATATATTATTTTTAATATGTATTATGTATATATATATGTAATTATTAATAGGTATTATGTAAATAATATATATAATAATATATATACATAATACATATGTATTATGTATATATATATAAATAATAAGTTATTAAATATA
>JBBMKE010153638.1:0-15768 GCA_037834125.1 Lippia alba | reverse complement strand
CTCCGGATTAGCTAACCATATTGGACTATCATTGCTCTGTAGATCAAGAGGAATTTGACCAATCTTCATCGCAGCTTGGTGAGGTTTTAATTCTTTTAGTTTCATTCTAACTATGCTACATCATCTATCTTAATTAATAATATTATGCATTCTAGTCCAATTTATGGATACAACTTAAAGTATATTTGGTCCCAAATGGTTTTATGATTGATAATTGACCTGATGACATCTAATACTTGAAATGGTGCTGCACAATATTTATTTGATCACAAATTATTTGCATTGAATACGTGATTTATTTGAAATTTCTTACAAATTGAATTATCTGTGCGACACAATTTAATTTTGCGACACTCAAACTAGGATTGGTATACCAATAGCGAGAAGTGTCCATGGCTTTGTACAGTGGTAAGTGAGATTAAAACTAAATATATATTGGAAATTAATAATACCATTGCACCGAAAGATCAATGGCCGCAAGTATTTGTTGCCACTTTATGGAGGTTATTGTTCACACGACTTTTATTGTCCGTAAAAAATAATTATAAGACAAGAAATATATAAAATTTAAAGGAATAAATTCTATGAAGTCTATTTCTCTGATTCTTCTCTTCAATTTTGTATTTGAGGGCATAAAGCTTATTTTCGAACACGTAGATACGATGTTTTGCTAATTTTGACGGAGAAAACCACGTGATTTACCTTCAATTTTGATGAAATTGTAGAACCTTCAAAGGTTGTAGTTCCTCATAGCAGCGGAGCCTGAATATTTGAAGAACTTAATGATGACGAGAAGAAGACTTGGAAAATTTATCCCGCTTGAATATTTGAAGAACTTAATGACTACGAGAAGAAGACTTAGAAGATTTGACGACAACTTGATGATTTGAAGACTCGCACATATATGTAGACTTGATGGCATGAAGACTCCTTTGATGTCGTTATCTTCCTCCTCTACTCTATGTCAATGTATGCTAATGTCAATGTGTGTTTGAGGTATTACCCATGAACCGTATTGATAGGTGTCGGGTTGAATTTTATGATAGTTATCGTTAATCAATTAATTTATTTATTAAAGGGATAATATCAAATTTATTTATTTATTTATCACTTTAATATAAATTAATTTATATTAGAGAAAAAAATAAATGGCATGTGCTTTGACTTGATTGATCCAAGTGTCGAAACATGTCACGTGTTTGATGGTGTCGGAATTGGATTAGAGATAATCAAACACCAAGCATAATATATTTGTGAAAGGGGAAGACCATTATAGGCGTAATGAGCCTCAGGAACTGGGTTCCCAATAAAGTATGGATTCTACCAGCTAGGGTAACACCCAAAGAAGATGAGTTAGAAGAGATGAAGTTGTGAGAGCTTGAAATATGCAGTAATGGAATTTTCCATTTCAGTGTGTGTGTTTCTTGTGAGTGAAGAAAGCTTGAGGAAAATGTGATTGGATTCCTCTATTTATAGGTTGAGGACAAGGGGTATATGGTAATATCACCTGTGTGGTCCTGAAAAAGTGTTGCTCTATACACGTGGTGAGGCGTAAGGGCTTGAAAGTGACATGCATGTGTCAGACCTACCCTTTAGATGGTTATGCGTAGTAGTGATGTCAGCGGCAGTTAAGGGATTATTCCCTCGAGCAATGAGGTGCTTGCATGCGAGCCATCAAGCGTACCGCTTGGGATAGCTGCTGCACCATATTTTGAAGGTCCTCTAGCTGGTTCTGGACATTGATAAGTTAGGGATCTCCTTCATTCCTTGGATTGGCTCTCCTCGAGATCCTTGACTGGACTTCCTCTTCGTCCCCACCTCTCTTCTCTTGGGGTTCCACCATATTTGGTTGCTGGTCTGCTCCCGGTGATGCTTCTTTTCTCGGCGCCGGAGGAGGCACGGGCTGTTGGGCTCGCAAAGCATTCTGGGCTGCCTCAAGGGGATGAACTGGTAAGACTCCTAATGGTAGGGCCACCGCAGCTCCTTCCCTCGTTGGGAAGTATGTGGTGGTAAAATGCTTCCATGCATTTTGAGTGGCTTGAGCTTCGCGTTGGGAGTAGATGGCCATAAGTTGTTGCTGAGTCAATTGTGGCATCTCTACTCCTTGGATCTCTGGAGGAAGAGTCATTGGAAACTGCAGGTTGCCTACATGATAAGGTTGGACGATCGGTAGCATATTCGGCATCACGCCAGGCATAGCTCCCTGAATATATCCTTGCATTACCCCAGGTTGCATGAGGGTAAAACCTTGAGAGGGCATCATCAAGGTGGTGTATGCTCCCATGTTTGTGATTCCGGCGGCATTGATAGCAACAGCTGCGCTCGCGAAGGCAGGCTGAGATGCAGTTGCACTTGGACCTCCTCCCTCGTGACCAGTAGCAGGGAGAGCATTTTGCATTGCTGTGTTGGTTTGATTTTCCAGATTTGCCGGCGGATTAACGCCTTCTACCCCAGTGGTGGTAACTACTGTGGGGGTTACTCCTCTAGGAGTTTCTTTGTTGAGGGGATGAAGAGCCCCTCGGTTGTCTGCAGTTCCTGACCTGTAGTAACCATATTGAAACTTAGAGTAAACACGAATTTGGGCAAAATTGAACTAAACTGGAGTCGAAAATGGAAGAAATGGGTGCTACTATTCGACTAGCTAACTAAAAGAATGCTAGAAATGGTGGTTTTCCACAAACAGCGCCTAAAATGATGGTGTCAGAATTGGATTAGAGATAATCAAACACCAAGCATAATATATTTGTGAAAGGAGAAGACCATCATAGGCGTAATGAGCCTCAAGAACTGGGTTCCCAATAAAACATGGATTCTACCAGCTAGGGTAACATCCAAAGAAGATGAGTTAGAAGAGATGAAGCTGTGAGAGCTTGAAATATGCAGTAATGGGGGTTTTCCAGTTTAGTGTGTGCGTTTCTTGTGAGTGAAGAAAGCTTGAGGAAAATGTGAGTGGATTCCTCTATTTATAGGTTGAGGACAAGGGGTATATGGTAATATCACCTGTGTGGTCCTGAAAAAGTGTTGCCCTAGACACGTGGCGAGGTGTGAGGGCTTGAAAGTGAAATGCATGTGTCACACCTACCCTTTAGGTGGTTATGCGCAGTAGTAATGTCAGTGGCAGTTAAGGGATTATTCCCTCGAGCAATGAGGTGCTTACGTATGAGCCATCGAGCGTACTGATGCTCGGGATAGAGCTCCCCTGCCAAGAGGAGTATTGAACTGACGAGCGTACGAGCTCAAGGGTTGATTCCTCCGAGGGGAACCTTCTTAGGGAGATCTTTCTGGAAAGAGTCGTGACGAGGGTTAGAGCCCCGTGCGTTAAAGGGATCTGAGGGCAAGTTCCTACTATGGAGGTGAGGTAGGGAAGGGGCTGAACTCTTTTCACGAGCCCTGCTTCTTCGAGTGTTCTGCCTAAGCGCTTTCTAGCTCCCCAGAGCATCTTAGGATTATGACACGTGGACGGCAGAGATGCGAGCGTATTTTGGTTCCATCAGTGTTATCATTTGATTGATCATGACCAACTAGACTGCAAGGTTCGATTTGATTCGTTGGAACACTTTCATTTTAATACGTGTCGATGCTTGATTTGATGACAAAACGAACATTAAAATTATCAATTAAACCAACTATTTAAATATTTTATGAACTTTTGATTTAATATTTATCCAAAAAATATAGAAAATGGAAGGAATTAAATTTAATAATATATTTATTTACACGTGTCACATTTTAATTCGACGAAAATTAATTCATCTACAAATAGCCCCCTTCAAATCTCGGCGAAAGACGTGTCAAGCCGTCGTATCGGCGGAATTTGAAGTATGTAATTTGGCCTTTGAAATGGAGAATCACCAAGGTCCAGGGCACTCACTTTCACTTTTAAACTTAGACTTAAAAATCACATAATTAAGATGAGACTTGAAAATTAATAAGCCAACTTGATTGGAATCAAACTCACGGCCCAACAGGAAGCTAAATTTCTTTACAGAAACATATGTTTGGATTTTGGACTTGGGGTGCTCTTTCATTTTTATTTATTTATTTTTCACTTCAACAAACCTTGCCCAGCTTACTGGATGCCATTGTGCTCAACCGGGTTGCTTCTCAAATTAATGGAATTTAGATCCCATGTTTTTCTTTGACGAACCATTAATTATTTCAAAATAGGTCCAAATATACAATACATGCTTCAAGAAGGGTACACATATAATTCTCTCCAGACATCAACTCTGAAAATGATTCTTGGTGGACATAGGCCCGTCTACTGTGCATGCAGGCTTTATATCCCTTTTTTTTCTTTTTTTTTTAAATTTATTTTTTGTTTAATTCTATCTTAATTAAGTCATCCCAATTAATCACTACCAAGTGGTGTACCTTAGCAGTCCGGCGCTATGCTAACTTAACCAGATGTCTCGAGTTCGAGTCCCTGGGAATGCAGCTGTCATTGGTAGGGAGACCTTTATACCCTAAGTGATCCGTCCTGACTCGACCCATAAAAATGGGTTATAGAAAAAAAAAAAAGTCATCACAATTAATCAACCAATATAAACAAACTTTCACTGTAACTCTTCCTCCAAGCATTGCACGATTTGTCCATATCTTGAATTAAAGATTTAACTCCATCTTGAACTGCACTTGTGACTTGTGAGGAGTGGAGTACAAGTAGCGCTACATTTCCTATGTGCAATGGACTCCATACTTTATGAATCTATGTAAGCACATTGAACTTGACCTACAATCATTCATAATTCGACTATCCACTAGTGGTGCAAGTCAGCGCGTAGCAACAAAAATTGGCGAGAATTCGGAGTCGGATAGTCTTGGCTAGAATTCCGATCTAGGATAGTCTTGCCGAGCCCTCAAGTTGAAAAGCATCACAGTATAGGCTTATTTCTTTCTTTGTGTTGTTATTTGATGAATTTTCCCAGAGAAACTGCTTGAGGAAGAGCTCTTGTTCTGATACCGGCATCTGGTTTTATGCAATTATCTCATAAGAATATTCACTTCACGGTAGAGGGGTAGGTAACTCGATGATAACCAACATCTTCAATGAAGTATTAATTATCATATCCCTTGAAAAGAGCAGATTCATCAATGGTATGTCCATCTATCTCAACATAGTGAGCCAATCGTCTACCGTAAAATTGGTTGATCCTTTCATCATTTGCATAAATCAATGGCAGAAAAGAAAATCATCATGGACCAAGAGAGAGAAAGCAACCCCTTTTTTTTTCTTTAAACTTCAGTTAGTGCTTGTTGCATTCCATTTCTTTGCAAGAAAAAAGGTATTTTATTGCTGCACATTGACGTGGGTACGGACGCAGAGCGTCCATACTTTTTTTTTTTCCGATTTTGCAACAATCGACACTTGTTATTCCGATCTTGAAGTCAACTTTGTGAATTTCCTCGATCTTTTAAGATCAATTAGTTTGCCTTTTGATTTATTACCTCTTTTTTCACTTATGACTTGCTTCTATTCAGCTAATTTTTCTAACTCCCCTTTTTTCTTTGTCTTGACAGGAGATCAAAATTTCGGATTTCAGCAACTTTTAGCACTTTTGTTTCGTAGAACTTCAACTTTTCGATCATCACCTTCGGATTTCTTCAGCAGCGCTACAGTGAAGTACCTTTGATTTCTTTCTTTTTTTTTACTTATTTCACAAGACTTATTGATCTCCAATTTTTGCTTGGTCTTGATTCTTTGTAGGTAATTCAAATCTTCCAATATGTTTATAGAGTATCACGCTGAACCATCTCCACGTATCATTGTCATCCGCGATGGGGACAACGTTAAAGTCAAGTCTACTTCTTTGCCCATCCACAAGTCTGCCATCGATTTCCACTCTCCTGAGCCTGTTGATCCGTCAATGCACATCGCCAACTGGTCAGAGGAGATCACAACAGAACTATATGATGATCACATCAACGACTTCTTTCATTTGACAACTATCTTATTGAAATCTTCCCTACATGATGCCGATAACTCGACAACGGACTTCTCACTTCCAAATCGTCACCTCGTCACCAAAGGAACTTCTTTGAAGATTTCTCGGGCTCTCACTTCCGAATCGTCACCTCGTCACCGAAAGAACTTCTTGGAAGGTTCCTCCTTCAAATTTTGATGAAGTATCCTTTCACACCGGCTACTGGGAATGAACATAATGCATTTTGTCCTTCTTTGAAAGTCGCCTCATTCAAGCAGAGATCTACTCAGCGTTCACACTTCAATCTTCACATATGCCGTCAATAAGAACGTCGGTCAGACATTCTTCGAGTTGTGGCATCCTTCAATAAATACTCTACATACGGTTATTAGGGAACTCTCCATCTCTCTATGGGATCTTCGTGGATTTTCCAGCTTACCCGTACTTGGAGATTTTTACGACGAGGCCATTCCTACAGCTAATGAACTTCTCACTAATCAGACCCGCAACTCTTCCGCCTCGCGAAATAACTCTACTCTACCACGCAGCTGCAAATACTTGTTCTTAGCTTATAACATGCTTCCTGAAACCTTTGATGGCGTATTGATTTCTGATTAGGTTAACTTCTGGTTTAAGGAAATAACTAAATATGTTAATTCTCCCCCAAGGTCTACACGTAAGAAAGTCAACAAGCCAAAACTTTCTCGAAATCCTTGCGGGAGTGTCGACGCATTCTTCTACCTCGTGTCAATTACCACGCCGATCCATTCACAATCTTGGGAATCGAAGAAAATATAAAAAGGGACACTTATCTTGAGGCTTTTCTCGCGTGTGGCTTTCCAATTTTGTTATTCCATATGGATAAGTTAACCGGATTCGCACCACTGTCTTCAAAGTTGTTGTCTGATGGCTTGTGGATGTCGTTTTCTCTCGCCATACCCGTGTTAACGAGTATTTATCGTGGTTTAAGAGACATCTATTTCACTGAATCTTGCCAAATCTACTGCGGTCTTCCCTATTCACTATCTTTATAGTTGGATAACGCGCTACTTTGACAATCACTTTTCTTCCAAAATCTAGCAATAAAGTGGGGTAAAGGCAAAATATGCTTTGATGGTAAGATATTCGGGAGAAAACATGGCTAATATTTTGACATTCAGCGAACACGTGACTTTTGTTCCATAATATCAGTTCGCCAGTCCTTCGAAACTTACATCCCAAACTTCAAGATATGGAAGTGCTGACAGATCGTACTTACTACTCCACCACCTTCATGGGTATTTTCATATCTTTGCAATCCAGCTACTTGAATTTTCGATGTGGGAATGAACACATTGTTGAAGCATACAGTCCTGATCGATTTAGTCGACAACATGGCCTTTGTCAACACATCCCGGGTTGCTTGAGGAAGGAAATTTTGACATGCGAGTTATCTGAACTTGTTTAATTTTGGCGTTCTTGCACCTTCTTGAACTCATCATCCATTGTAGTATAGCCGGGAAAGAGTGATGTTTTGTCATTGATCACGAAAGAATATTTAGTTTGGTGGGAAGCAACTTGGAAAGCCACATGGAGAAGTAACACCAAGGTTGCTTTGAAGCTTACTCAAAACAATGCGAAACTGAACTCTAGAGTGTCGAAACAACAAAAAAACGACTGTTTGGCTTCGAAACCTTCACCACAAAATGATGATCGTGACCTCATGATGATGAAATCAACTTTGCCACTGGAGGCTTCTTATGATTCTTCTCTTCCAACAGAAAAAGAAAATAGTTCAAGGGGAGATGTTGATCAACTAGCTAAGAGGCCCAAAAAATGACTGACTTTACTCCAAGCCTCTACTTCAAAATACAAGCTTGCGAATGTGCCTATGGAAGGCAATGAAGTTATTTAAGATCTTTCTTGCTTAGCTAAGAATCCTGTTAGTCAATGCCAACTTAAGAAGAAACAGAAGGTGTGTGATACCCCGCTTGTTCACACGTACAGGTTTGTACCACGTGTGAGTTTAATTTTTTTTTTTTGTATCTATTTTTATAATTATTTGATGCATTATATTTCTCATTTTGCTCCTAACTTGAACTACTTGAATTATAAGTTGAGAATTTGCCACATTTGAAATTATGATATGCATTCTTGCCCTTCGTGAAATCTATGATTTATGAACTCGAATCCCGAGCATGCTAAGTTTAAGGTATATGATTCTTGGACCTAATTGTATGATTTATACTTGATTTGAACTTGACTTAATTTAGTTTGGACTCAATTGCACTTTAACTGTATTTTTGGGCCTTTTTACAAATTGGTCACTTTTGAGTCATTAATTTGTATCTTGAGCTAGGGAACTCAGATTCGAGTTCCATAACCTCTTTGGACTCGAATCGATGATCTAGATTCAATGGGACAAGACTCATCACTTTTTGACTTCGTTTTGCCCCGTAATGATGCAATTTTGGCTCTACATACCTAAAACGTCCCTATAAGCCTAATTGGAGCCTACCCACTTGCTTTATGACTTTTCTTAATTCCTTTTTAACCCAAAATCAGCCCTCTCCCTCCCCTTTATGCTGCCAAAACCGTCCACCCCCAAGAGGAAAGAAGAAGAAGGAGCTCCACCTCCATTTCCACCATTTTTGGTCCTTTAAGCTCAAGAATAGGCCTTTCTTGCTCTTGCGCTTCTTTTCATCCATGAGATTTGTGATTTAATATTGTAGATTCATGGGTATGCTATCTTGGTGAATAGTTAGGGTTTGGGGAAAAATGTGGATTTCTTGTGCATCTCTTGCTTTTGTTGGAATTAAATGCTTATATGTTGTTCTTGGGAGCCTATTTATTGTTAATTTATGATTATTTTGGTTGGTGGTTGAATGAGGGAGGTTTTACCATAAATGCCTTGATGGGTTTTCGGGGGAAATGCATGAGAACTCTTGTTTCTTGCTATTTCTTCTAAATATGTGGAAATATGTGCATATATGATTATTCTTAGCATCAGTGAGTTTCAATCCCTTGGTTTTCTTGTTCCATTCTTTTCCTTTTGTATCTAGGGTTCATGCTAGCATGTATTAGGTGTTCGTTTAAGCCAGAGATTCATGGTTTTTTCAAGAATGAAGGAATAGTGAAGGTTTTGAATGAAATGAGAATCATATGCATATCATTGTGTTATTTGTTGGTTAAAACATGTTTCATGTTCGCAAGAGGTTCATTAATGCTTGTATGGTCTTGTATTTGATGGTGTTTGAGTCTACTTGAAGTTTCCATGAATGCACAAGCATGAACACAAGAAATGTTGAAGTCTTGCACATCATTCTTTGCCTCTTGTTTGCTCTTGCTTGTGCTTCGGTTATGGTAAGTTTTAGGGGTTGTACAGAATTTTGAATCTTAACCAGTCAACGGGTGTTACCTATTTTATGCTTGTGAGGGGTTAATGTCTGTTAACCCCATTTGTGTGCATGTGATTTTTTTTCTTCGTTCCTTGTTTCTTTTCTTCGTTCCTTTGTCTCGTTTATGAATTTTACGCCTCGAATACATGTGTGATTATATGTGTAATGATCTATATGCTATGAATTATGATGTGAATTTATTTATTTCGTTTATTTGGATCTTTGAACTTAAGTGATATGTATTTGCACTTCAATTGCATTCATTTGCATCGCCGTGCATCTAATTGGTACATGTTGGAGTCCAAGTCTTTAGTATTGCAGTTGTTTGTCACAGGGGTTCTTCCGAGAGGAGTCATGCCCGAGGTTTAAGGTTGGGAATGTTTTCTTGCACCACACAACACTCTTTTATTCAATGGTGAGGTTTAGGATCTTTTTGTATAGTTAAGCGACCTACCCTAAATGCTCGTTTTCTAGCCCGTATGCGACAATATATTATTTATACAGTTAAATATATGTAATGTACGATATATGCATGATCTTGTGATCAAGTTTCAACTTTTGAAAGGGCTATATCTACGAGCATATCTAAGCTCACATTTTAATGAAAGTTTAATATTTATTAATGTCTAATGCTTAAGATAATGCTAATGGTTTGTTTTGAGCGAGAATATGATGATAAGGTAATGTAAAGGTAATGTTTGGATCCTTGGAGACTACGGGTTAGGACTCCTGGTACGGTAGAGGGCCGTTGGGTTAAGCCTAATCGTGGTTGTCCCTCCGAGGTATCACTTGCAACCTTAGGGAGCTTGGGGAAGGCGTGATATTCTTGATTTCTTCAAAATAAACTGGGGAGGACTCGTGCGGGTTAGCTAACCTCGAGGAATGTATAATGGTACTAGTATGGGTTAATCGCCCATTGAGAAATGTGTAATGTAATGGACGGTTAAGGGTTGGTCAACCCTTTCATCATTTGAAGTTGGGGATTGAATGTGATTTGTTTTATTTAATGTAATGTAATGAGAAATAACGGTGGATGCTCGTACTCCGAGCTTAATGAAATGGTTGGGTTATGAAACGGGAATAGAGACTTTTGAAATGATAATGATAAGGTTAATGTATATGTGCATTTGTGAATATATATGTCGTGTTTTATTGAAAACGATTTAGTATGCAAAACCTATTCCCGAATTCATACCTTTCTCTTTTACGTGCTTTGCTCAATATATGTATAGTTTGTTGGTGTGCTTTAGCCCCCTCACTTAGTTAAGTTGTAGACTGACTGCTCTCCTTTTCCCACCTTTAGTTTGCAAGCTGGGCGGAGAAGTGGGTCGTTCGAGTCTTATTTTAGGTTTAGGTCGTGGTAGGTGCATTGCATATGTCATTTTGGATTTGTACTTAATGAATTGCTAATGTTATCAATTTGGTTTAGTTTATGATTCGTTTTGGCCTCTAATCCTTATGTATATTTGATGTATATGAATTTTATGTTTTAGAGATCCTTTGCTTCCGCTATTTATTTTGTGTTGCGCACTCTGGTTTGATTCAGCTCCGCCTAGACTAGTGAGTGTGTGGTCTCCCGTTCGCTTAGACTTGGGCTCGTGTATGGACTTCCCATTTCATATGTGAGTTCGGGTTTAGGTTCGAGGGATGTGGTAGCCCGCACTCTGGGTGCTATAAGGTGTTCAACTTAGAAAGTATTAGCATTAATTCCGACTTATTTGCAAATTGCCCGAGTTGCAAAATGTCGTTGCCTGAAAACCGCTTTATGCAAAAATATCATCTTGCAGCTTTCACAACTTGAGAACGAAGCTCGAGTGACTTCAGAGCAAAGTGTTGATTCCGTGAACGAGCTTAATCCTTTTGACTCAGCAAAAGTGAATTCTCCTCATCCTTTCGAGCGGTACAGCTAAAGTAGTTAAAAGAGATAGTGAATAGCCGAGGATCAATCTACCAAAATTAATGCCTAAAGCATGTCAGGAAGAAGTACTTGAAACATCTAGAAAGTCATCTACAGTTCCACATCGCTCTCTTACGACTCCCGAGCCGTTTGTGTCTTGTCCCCAAGTTATTTATGGTGAAGCCGAGAAAATATTGGTCAACTTTTATTGGAAGAGTATTCGGGACAAGATTGAAAGAACTCCATTTGAGGTGCTCTTGAAGATTAAATCCGATATACGAGTTGTTTTAATCTCGCCAAAATAAAGAATCACATGAGAGACCTGTCATTTTTGGAGAATAGCTTGAATCAATTTCTTGAGTTTGCTTCAAACTTTGCAAGTGTTAAGCAAAACTCCATCCATAGGAAAACACAAGATGCTCATGAGCGATCTCTCTCTTTCTTGTCGTACAAAATTTTGATGAAGCCGAGGCACAGAGACATAAGTATGCCGAAGTAGTTGAGAATTTAAGGGCGGAACTTCGTCAACCAGAAGAGAACTTAACCAAAATGCAAGCTGATGTGGATGCTCGTCAAGAGGCTCTTTTGAAACTTCAAGATACTCCGTATATGACCGAAAAGGAAAATGAAGCACTTAAGAAGATGCGGGAGCTACTTAAAGAAACTCGTGAGGATTTGATAGACTACGACAATTTCTCATAGATAACTTAGAGTAATTGATTACTTTGAAGGTAGATTTAGGACTTTTTTTTTAAATTTTTTTTGTCCTTTTCTTTTTTCCTTTTGAAAATATCATGAACCTTTAGAGCTTGCTTAATAAAAAGTTAATTTTATTATCCCACAATTCTCCGAGTAGTTCTTTTATTTATTTTTCTCTTAATGCCATTATAACGAATTATATACTTTAACATGAAAGCATCAAGGTACAACAAGCCAACTTTGCCTCCAACATATAACTTTACATGACTTTTTTTGTTTATACTTATCATCATTTGATTGGTCATGACCAACTGGATTGCAAGGTTATATTTGATTCGTTGGAACACTTTAATTTTGACCCCTGTGGATGCTTGATTTGAGGACCAAATGAACATTGAAATTATCAATCAAACCAACTATTTAAATATTTTAGGGACTTTTGATTTAATATTTATCCAAAAACTATAAAAAATAGAAGGAATTAAATTTGATAATTAGTCTTCATTTACATGTGTCACATTTTAATTCGATGAAATTAATTCGTCTAGATTTATTATTAGAAGTAAACAGTGAAAACAAATTTGGAAATTTTTTGGTATATTTCATCATCTATTTTCAAGTACAAGTATAGTTTTTATATACAAATTCCACTTGAAATAAATATCTAATTTGCTGAACTGGACACTACACGTATCAAAATCCAGCTAACTAAACTAACTAATCCAATAAGAGGAAAACAAAAGCGGAAAAGAGAAGTAACAAAGTTTAAATAGACTAACATGCTTTGCTAATTACAAAACACCCCCCTCTAGGTGGAATGAAAATATTTTTCACTTCTGGCTTGTCCATGATAGCCTTAAGGTGTGAAGCTAGTGTTGCTTTGGTGAATACATCCGTCAGTTGATGTGAAATTCATACAGGAAGGAGCTTAATGAATCCATTAGCAACTTTATCCCAAACAAAGTGACCATCCACCTCTATGTGTTTAGCACGCTCATAGAATAGTGGATTCTCAACAAGATTCATGGTTGTTAAGTTGTCACAAAATAACACGACAGGACAATGAAATTTAATATGAAAATCCTGAAGAAGTAATTGTGTCTAGTTTACTTGTGGCAACAACTAATGCTCTATATTCTAGCTCAATCGAAGATCTAGAGACAATTGACTTTTTTTGGACTTCTAGAACATCAAAGCACTACCTAAGAATGCATAAAACCTTGTAGTGGAACGTCTTGTGTCTTGACATGAGGCCCAATCAGCATCGATAAAAGTAGTTGATTTCATCTCAATATTAGAAGGAAAGAAAATACCCTGACCAGGAGTACCTTTGAGATACCTCAGTAAATGATGAATTGCATCAAAGTGAATGGTGCGAGGTTGTGCTGCAAACTAGCTCAACTTATTAACTATGAAGCAAATATCTAGACGTGACAGAGTGAGATATAACAACTTACCAACAAACTTTTTATAAGTGACACTATCCTCTAGAATATCTCCATCAAAGGAATTCAATTTAATATTTGGATCCATGGAAGTATTCATGGGTTTTGTGTGACACCCCGCTCTTTCACACGTACAGGTACGCGACACGTGTGAGTTTAATTTCGTGATTTACTTTATCTCTTGTTTAATTGATGTTCAGAGTTGATTTATATTTCTTTTCTTGTCTTGTTTGAACAACTAGAACAATTTGAACCTATGTATTATTTGAATTATTTGGTTAATCGTGTAATATGTATTTTGTGTATTTGAATTCTCGAGCATGTTTAATGTGACCTATATGATTCTTGGGCTCGTTTGAATGTTTTAATCTTTCTTTGGGACCTTTCGTAATTAGTTTGGACTCAAATGATCGCTTTTTGTATGTTTTGGGGCCATTCGGAAATTATTGCCTTTTGAGTCCTTAGGCCATATCTTGAGCTACGGAACTCGGAATCGAGTTCCGACACCTTCGTTGAGTTCGATTCAATGAATTGGATTTAATGAGCCTACACCCATAATTTTTTGATTTCGTTTTGACCCCCCGATCACCTAATTTCAACCCGCATACATAATAGGCACCTAACATTTAGTGGGACCCTTGGCCTTGACTTTGGAGATTTTTCTCCCCTTTTTACACAACTTTCAGCATCTCTCTCCCCTCATTTTCACTCCCATGCACAGACAAGGAAAGGAAAAAGGGAAAGAAGAAGCTCAAGCTCGAAGCCCTAATTTTGCTCCTCACCCCAAAGCTCAAGTCCCTTAATTTCATGGTTTCTCTTCAAGGTAAGCTTAGATTTATGTTTCTCTTGACTTGGTGACCTAATATATGTGTCCGTTTCTTGGAATTATTCTTGGGTGGTATGTGTATTGATTTGGGGGATTATAGTAAAGGTTTTGGGATTTTGTTGGCTTGATACTTCTCTATGGCCCTTGTTGCACTTTCATGCGTATATAGGAGTTTGAATGCTATTACCTTGATTATTTATGGATTCCTTGGCTTGTTAGTTGAGTTTGGACCTAGATGCATTTATGATTATGGTGGGTTTTGGGGATATGCTTGAATTATTGGTTTTTGACTTCTATTGATTAAGATATATATGTATGTGATGATATGAAGCATGATTGTTGAATTTTGGCTTGAGAATTTGATTGAACCCTTGATCCCCTTCACCCCATTTTTGGTATATAAGTGCTATATGATGTCATTGATGAGTTTTTATTACTTTGGTATACTCTTGTTGAGTTTTGAATGCATTTTTGGCCATTTAGAATGCAACCTTGCCTGTTGAGGTCTTTTGTGCGCATTTGGGTGTTTCGTTGAGAATTTGCTTATGAAATCTTGATCCCTTGATGATATATGATGTTTTATATGTTTATAAATGATTTATGATGTTTATGTATGAGTTTGGATTGGATTTGAAGTGTTTAAGCATGCTTTGGTGTTGTTTTTGGCCGTATTGCATGAAAAACAACGTTTTGGGACTCTGGAGTGGATCAACGACCGTTGGGATTTTATTCTTGGTTTCCAACGGCCGTTAGAATGGTCCTGAACAGTAGGATGCTACTGTAAAGGATCAACAGCCTTTGGAAATAAAGGGGAAGAAACCAACGACCATTGGTTTAGTCCAAGCCCTCCGGTCGCTTTCTTTCGTCGTTTCTTCACTCCTTACGCCTTCTATGCATGTTTACCACCCCCAATATGATTCCTAAGTTGTTCTAATATGCTTATATGTTTGTAGTCTTGAATTTATATTAATTTGGTATGGTTTTGAATCCGTTTATTTGACATATGGTTCTATGAGTCTCATATGGTACGTGTATGCACTTCATATGAATTAATTACATACATGAGCATTGCCGAACGTCTAAGTGGCTCATTTTGAGTCTAAGGTTTTTGTTTCTGTTTCCAGTTGGCTCAGGTGCACCCGGGGTGGTGTTTCGTGGCCCATTTTGATTCCGCGGTGAATCACGAGTTTGGTCTTTGGCTTCTTCGGTGTAAGGTGAGGTTAGGTTATAGTTAAACCCTATGATTTGTGCCCGTATGTCTTGTATGCGATCTATATCCTTTATTGCGTGTATGCTATGATTTGGATTTGATTCCATATGTTCGGTGTCGCTCAACTACGCTTCAAACCGTGTGCCTCTTATGAGCCGGTAAATGCTTGCATTGGAGCTCGATATGGAATCTACACGGAGAGGTATGTAAAGTGCAGTTGTAGCAAGGTTTAGTATGTATCTTTCTATGATTTGTATGTTTATGTTTAGTAGCGGGTTTGGTATGTTGGAAAATATGAACGAAAATGCAGCGAAAATTTAAAATTTTATTTTCCAAAAGCAAGATCGGACTCGTGATGCTCATACTTAACCGGAGGGAAACCAAAAACTC
>JBBMKE010153531.1:0-15768 GCA_037834125.1 Lippia alba | reverse complement strand
GCTTACATAGTTTATAATTAAATGGGTGCATAAGCCTAAAACGTGTAATGACATGCATTCTCCTCTCATGTTTACTAGGCACGTGGGCTAGTGACTCTTGCATAAAGACTTCACAATTAAGTTTGCATTTCAGCATATCTAATGATTGGCCAATTTATCTGTCTAATATATTTATATATTCTATAGTGCTATGTGTACCTGTTTGATATAATTAATTATAATGCATTACAATTGTTTTATAAAAAAATTGGTGTACGTGATATATTAATTGATAAATGAATACTAATAATCTGGTTGTGGTTTAGTTTACAATAAACTATTTAATATTAAGGGAAATTTACATCCAGTACCCTGTATTTAGCCATAATTACAAATCAAGACCTATTCTTTCGTTTTTTGCATATTAGTTCCTAAAGTTTGATTCCGTTAGAGATCCCTGGTAGCCGTTAGGGTTTCCGTCAAATTTTTGACCTTTTCTTCCAAAAATATCCTTGAATTTTTTGTTAACATCTTACAAAACAACCCCTCAATGTTCTATAAACTTACAAAACGACCCCTATATTTCTTGTATATAACAAAATAGTCCCTGTGAGAGTTTGGTAAACCTGACGGAACCCCAACTGATGGTAGGGACCTCAAACGGAATGTAATATAAGGGAATAATATGTAAAAAACGAATGAATAGGTTCTGATTTGTAATTATAGCTAACTGTAGGGTACCTAGATGTAAATTTCCCTTAATATTAATTAGGGAACTACAACAATTATGATCTTAATATATCATCCCACCTATTTAACGTAAGGAACAAAATTTTAGTTAAGTGGGAATTATTAAGTGCATGTCACATAATTTAACCACGTCAAAATCCATATAATTAAGTAACATTTTTAACCTATTTTAAGCAAAGAGCACTTGGTTTGATAAGTTACCCGATCAATTTCTAGACATATCCCGATATCTTAATTACTTACCCATTTTGGTTTGGTTCAAAGTTCGGGTCGTTACAGGTATCAGAGCATGAGAAGATGTTTTCCTGATGATCTTACGTGCTATTTGTTGTATATATGAACAAATTAATTTTTTGAATTCTTGAACGTATAAAAATGGTAGATTGACGAAATGTGCAAAATAAACTTCTAAAATCGATAGAGGATCATGCCAGTGAAATTTCATTGAAATCCAATCTTTATATTATGTGAATATTATGTTTCTATTTGTGAAAACCAGAACTTGAGAAGCATGTCACTTTTTTTTGTGTTAATTTAAGAAATAAAACTTATTCGATTGTGTAGTCCGAGCAATATGCTTCGGACAAATATAAAATTCAATAAAATCGGTTTAGATTTGGATTGTATATGAATTTTTTAAGTTTTTGACATTTTTTTGGAACCAAGTTGTGGAAGACGATGAACGGCACCATTGTTTTTTGTAAAATAAAAAAAAATTCGAACGTTAGCTTGGGATTGAACTTGTGAACTCCCCAATGCTCTTGCCCATTCTATCCGTTAGGCTAGACGGAGTGGTTTAAAATGGCGGTTATATTTTAACTTATGCTTAATTTGAATATTATGGAAAATGAATCCAAAAATCAAATATATTTGGGAACTTAAGTCGTGGAATTAAGTCTGCTTGTCCTAAGCAAACTTTGACCGCTTGTACTCGAAGAAATGATCTTACATGCTATTTGTTGTACAGGTGAAGAAATTTGTTCATGGAATTCTTGAACGTAAAAAAATGGCAGATTGACAGAATGTGCGTGATAGAATTCGAGAATGCTGTTGAATGATGTTTTCTTGTTGAGGATCATGCAAGTGAAATCTCAATGAAATCAAATCAATATATTATGAGAATTTTGTGTTTCTATTTGTAAAAATCGAAACTTGAGAAGCATGTCATGTTTTGTATGTGTTGATCTAAGGCATGAAACTTAAGTGATTGTGTAGTCCGTGAAGTATGCATCGAATCGATATAATATTCATGAAAAACACTTCAGATTTGGATTTTATATGAATTTTTTTATGATTTTGACATTGTTTTGGAAACAAGTTCTGTAAGACAATGAACAATACCCTTTTTATTTATAAAATTAAAAAAAATAATAAAAATTTCACGCGCTAGCTTGGACTAGAACCCGCGACCTCCCCATAATTCTCGGTCATTCTACCTGTTAAGCTAAACCGAATAGTTTTGAAAATTGCAATTCGATTTGAAATTATCCGTAATTTGAATATTATAGACAATGAATCAAAAATAAAAAATATTTGCGATATTAAGTCATAGAATTAAGTTTGCTTGTCCTAAGCAAACTTTGACCACTTGTACTTGAAGAATTCAAGCAAAGAATCATTGAACCATCTCAAAAGATCGTTGATTTAAGATATGTTTTGAGATTTATTTATTTTGCTTAGTAAATTTAAATCTTCAGTGGTATCAGAGCACGAGAAGATGTTTTCCTGATGATCATAAGTGCTATTTGTTGTACATGTGAAGAATATTTTTTGAATTCTTGAACGTATAAAAATGGTAGATTGATGGAATGTGCAAAATAAACTTCTAGAATCCATTGAGGATCATACCATTGAAATTTCATTGAAATCCAACCTTTATATTATGTGAATATTATGTTACTATTTGTGAAAACCGAAACTTGAGGAGCATTTCATGTTTTCTATGTGTTAATTTAAGGAATGAAACTTATGTGATTGTGTAGTTCGAGCAATATGCTTCGGATCGATATAAAATTCAATAGAAACGGTTTAGATTTGAATTTTATATGAATTTTTTAAGTTTTTGACATTTTTCTGGAAACAAGTTGTTGAAGACGATGAACGGTACCCTTGTTTTTTGTAAAATCAAAAAAGAAAAAATTTGAACACTATCTTGGGATCAAACTTGCGACCTCCCCATTGCATTTGGCCATTCTATCCGTCAGGCTAAACGGAATAGTTTTGAAAATGGCAGTTATATTTTAACTTATCCTTAATTTGAATATTATGGAAAATGATTCAAAAATAAGATATATTTGGGAACTTAAGTCGTGGATTTAAGTCTGCTTGTCCTAAGCAAGCTTTGACCGCTTGTACGCGAAGAAATGATCTTACGTGCTATTTGTTGTACATGTGAAGAAATTTGTTCATGGAATTCTTGAACGTAAAAAAATGGCAGATTGATGGAATGTGCATGATAGACTTCGAGAATGCTGTTGAATGATGTTTGCTTGTTGAGGATCATGCCAGTGAAATTTTAATGAAATCCAATCATTATATTATGGGAATTTTGTGTTTCTATTTGTGAAAATCGAAACTTGAGAAGCATGTCATGTTTTCTATGTGTTGATTTAAGGCATGAAACTTAAGTGATTGTGTAGTCCGTGCAATATGCTTCGAATCGATATAATATTCATGAAAAACGGTTTAGATTTGGATTTTATATGATTTTTTGATGTTTTTAACATTTTTTTGGAAACAAGTTCGGGAAGATGATGAACAGCACCCTACTTATTTATAAAATTACAAAATAATAAAAATTTCACACGCTACCTTGGAATCGAACCGAGACCTCCCCATAATTCTCGGTCATTCTATCTGTCAGGCTAAACCGAATAGTTTTGAAAATGACAATTCGATTTGAACTTATCCTTAATTTGAATATTATGGACAATGAATCAAAAATAAAAAATATTTGCGATATTAAGTCGTGGAATTAAGTTTGCTTGTCCTAATCAAACTTTGACCGCTTGTACGTCAAGAATTCAAGCAAAGAATCATTGAACCATCTCAAAAGATCGTTGAGTTAAGGTATGTTTTGAGATTTATTTATTTCGCTTAGTAAATTTAAATCTTCAGTGGTATCAGAGCATGAGAAGATGTTTTCCTGATGATCTTACGTGATATTTGTTGTACACGTGAAAAAATTTATTTTTTGAATTCTTGAACGTAAAAAAAAATAGTACATTGACTGAATGTGCAAAATAAACTTCTAAAATCCATTGAGGATCATCCCATGGAAATTTCATTGAAATTCAATCTTTATATTATGTGAATATTATGTTTCTATTTGTGAAAACTGAAACTTTAGAAGTGTGGCACCCTAACCTGGGGCCTCCGTATACCCACGGGTTCGGGTACCAAGTGATACTAGGCACTCGACAAAACCTGTGAAAAAACTATTGCAAGGGCTATATAAAATTTACAGATATTACACTGAGGATATCCAAAGCTAACATACCTATCTAATTCCAAAAGTGTAGTGACATTATTTGTCACTATAAACCAACTAACTCATCTCGGCTTGGCCAGCATATCTACACCTGAGACTTAATCATCACTTTATCCGAACCAGTTTATGTGCACTATGTGTAAGGTTTCCCATAGCACACTGTTCACTTCTAGGTTGCATACTCTATCTATACATTCTGTAGAACAAAACGAAATAGAGGGAAATATAGGGTGAGTGAAATGACTTAGTGGGAATTATCACAATAATTAGGAACAGAAAGATAACAACGCACAACAGAGGAATAATGAACAGAAAGATAGCAGAGAACATCAGAAGAATAACGGTAACTACTGCAAAAGAAATGAAGAACACGATAAACAGATAATGTTCACTGAGGGTCAAGTGTTATAGGTCCAGCCTTGTATCGCCTTCCCAGATTATCAGTCCAAGCAGTAGTTAGAGGGCAGATCGGCAGGTAGTCAGGGACCAGCGACGCACGCTTGGTCATTCCCAGGGCACGACCCTAGGAATTAATGAGCTTTGGCCCAGCAGTCGTTTATCTTCTTCATATTGGTTCACAGATCGGTTACAGAATCAGGCTTAGATCAGCTTAGGGTAGGCTTACAAGCAGTTCAAAAAAATGGGTTGCCAATCAGAGGCTCGAACACAAGGCAGTGAACATGCAGTAGCCAGTACAATATAAACTCAGTAAACAGATCAGACAGTTCAGTAATAGATTAACAAGCAGTTCACAAGACAGTTCAAGAAATAGGTCAGTAATCAACCCAGACGATAATTCAGAGCAATTCAAGGGACAGTACAAAAGATAAGTCAAGGAACAATCAAAGAGAATGAAAACAGATAGAATAATAGAAACAAACAAAAAGAAAAGAAGCACATAGAATAATAGAATCAGACAGAAAGAACAGAAGCACATGAAATAATAGAAGCATAGAGAAAGAAATGAAATACGAGGATTGTGTTTTGTCTCCAACAAGAAGGGGTTATTCACACCTATCTGTCAGGGTGGTTGTACTTGCATGTCTGCTTGCTACTGCTTTACGTCACCTGTCAAGAATAATACAACTGACTAAGCTCACATCCTATTACTCGTGCTTAATAATTTCTAAATATTAAAGTTCATAATATATCGACATCGGCCCGTTAATAATAAGTCTGCTTATTACTAACTTATTCTTAACGCAATTTATAATAATTTAGTTAAAGCAATTATATAAATTATCATATATATTTATTGATAATTATATAAGTTCCGAATATTATCAAATATCACTTAACCCTTGAAATAGTCTAAATTGTCCACAAAATGGATCTTGTGGGGCCCACGTCAAAATCAAAAGTTAAATTCTAATTATTCCGCTAATTACAATTATAATTATAAAGGCGTTAGTCATCATAATTATCTGTAACTATTATTAATTAATAGTCACTATAACAACATCAATGTAGTGTGACTGATGTTATTAATATTATCATTAATCATTATAATTATGATCAGAATCGTAATTATAATTAGGAAGAATTCATCTGTCTCATTTTTAAGGTCTTACAGTTAGTGTTGTTGTTGTTATAATTGTTATTAGTCTAAAAAAACTCTCTCTCTCACAAACTCTCACAAAAATCAAAACCCTAATCTACGTTATTGACAAAAACATCATTCAATTGAAATTTCGATCCGGCGGTGGAGAATACTATACTCCACCGCCGGATTGATTCAGTTCTATTCTGCTGTCTGATTTGTTACGTCGACACTGTTTGTATCTTTTTGTTTAGGTTATCTTATGTTTCTAATTATATGGAAGTTTTATCTCTTTCGTATGGAAGTTTGTCTTTATTTTTTTGTGATTCTACGAGGAATTTTTTTTGGCCGAGTTATCTGCTGTAGGCCAAAACTTCTTTTCAATCCGGAGAAAAGGTGGCTGCGGAACTTCACCTAGAATGGATATTCAACTTCAAGGAGCTTGTTTCTTCTATTAAACGTGATGGTAATATAATAGCTCACAAGTTTGTTGGAATTGCGGCTTCGGTCTGTGTTAATTTTCCTGTTATTCCTTGTACTTTTATTATTGTTCCTCTTGATATTCAATAATATTCCCCTTTGAGGGTTTGAGTTTCAAAACCATATATATATATGTATTATTAGTCAAGAAGAATTGCGATCCAAATTATATCAAACATACTGAATTATCAATATTATATCGGTGAATTCAGGAAGTCAAGAGCAGTGTACTGCCCTTTCTCCGACGAGTCACTGTCGCCGAACCATCGTCGGGCCGCCACCGGTTGCCACCGATTGTCATTAGAAAATTCTCTAAAAATAGCCAAAACAATCGCCTCTTCACACTCTGTAACAATTTTAGACCAATTCTCTTAGATTATTACAAATTCAAATTCAATTTAAGAAACTCCTTTCAATACATAACCCTAAACCCTAGAAATTCATATCCCAAATTTAACTGAATTAGCTGAAATTAATCAAAACGTATATCGTATATAGATCACCCTAATTGAATCCATAAAAGACCCACCTTGAGTTCGCCGGAAAAGTCATCAGAAAAGCTCAAGCCCAATTCGTCGTCGTTCGTCGTTGTTGCTTCACTATCTCACCTCCACCACAACGATTTTCAACCATCAGCTATTAGTTACAAACTCGTCTCGTCGTCCTCTCCAAAAGCCCTATAATCGCCGGTTAAAACTCCGGCAAAACCGTCTACGTCAGTAAAGTTTCTCGATCAGCTTTACGTCATTTTTGAACGAAACTTGAATCTGGTTGTATCTTGGTGTTCTATGCGTCGAGAAGATTGAAAAACACTATGGGTTGTTGAGCCTTGGCTGAGAATCGCCGGAGTTCCAAAATGGCGATGACGGCATTTTTTCGTTGGAGTTTTATGTTTGTCTCTCGATGTGTTCAGTGCGTGTGGGTTATGTTTAGGTTTAAAGTGAATAGGGGTGTGAGTGTATAGAAATCAGACGCTTATCACCTTTTTTTCTCTTTTTTTTCTTTTACCCCAAAACTTTTCTAAATTCTATTTTCACCCCCAAAACTTCTAACTTCACTTATCTAGGCCCAATAACAATATAAATAATATATTAATATTTCACAAACACATAATGTAGCACCCGCATCGATAGGCACTACAACCCCCGCACTACTCACCCGACTCACGCATGAAATTAGTTTCCATACATTAATCAAATTCGTAGCGAATGGGTGACAAAACAAAATCTCATCTAGCTAGGCGAGGCTAACCCTTAAAACCAACATGCGATGCAATCAAGAATATAGTGGAAGCGATTTCAAATATAATTCAAGTACGGTGGAGGACGCCTCCAATTAAAAGTTCACAATCATTCAACACAAGCACTGGAGAACGTCTCCCAAAGTAAACAAGTAATAGAAGAGAAAGAATAAAAGTGGATAGTTATAGAAGAGATCTCGCTCGGAATTACGAATATCCAATTTCATTTCTTAACAAATCAAACTTGACGTGGCCCGACGAGGGGGCAATTCTCCAACCAACTCCGAGTGTGTGCAAAAGATCATTAAGCGTTCATACAATCATATTCATGTTCGTTACATGGCTTGACTTGACTTGAACGTGAACATGATTTTCCATCTTTCTTCCCCCGGTTTGGTGGAAGGGTTTGCAAGACCCAAACCACCTACATAATCTCGTTATCGAATCAGGGGCTCATAACCCCTACCCGCTCCTTCGACAGACAAACAGTCGGCTCATGAATATCCCGCCTCCCGAGCTCCTCGGTCGCACGAGGACACTCACAAAGGGTACTAGATGCAATGGGTTAGTTATATGTCGGCCCTTGCCGAACCGGTTTCCATTCACACCTTTCCTCCGGCCGCAATAACATGTGCATAATCTCGCCAAAATCTTTCTTGAGAACATTTGAAAACCTTTGCTTAAAATACTTGGAACATTACTTGAAAACTTTGCTTGAAAACTTGACTCGAAAACATTCTTGAAACCATTTTGATACTTATACGTATAACTTGAAATTTTGGCTAGAAAGATTCACACAGGGTAATATGGGTGGATAATAGAAATAAAACCTCACCTTGATAAAAGAAAATGGAAGGAGAAGCTAAGGATCCGCCTCGGCTCCCTCAGGACCAAATTGTGTACCAAAGACACGAGTGTACAACGACTTAGACTTAGCATGAACCAATTAGGACACGCGGTATGATGATACTTATGCATGAGATGAAACATGCATCCAACTTAATCACATAAAAGCCACAAAATGCAAGCTCATGCACGCACTAAACATAAAGCAAATTAAAAGCATAAAAGTTACAATTTAGCATAAGATAAGAGCATACAAAAGCATTTAGGAAGTAAAGGAATCGAATCGAAAAAGTCGAAAATTACAAAAACAAGCAGTATCCCAATAAACGGCAGTTTGGGATTTCAGCTGAAATCCCAAATGCTCATGTGAGAAGCGTCTGTGACAAATTTTGCTTAACCAAACGCCCGTTTGGAAAAATAGTACAAAAATGAAACGGGCGTGTGAAAAGCTACTGTAACGATTTTTGCATTCCAAACGGGCGTTTGCAAAACATGTACAAAACCCAAACGCTCGTTCAAAAAGCTACTGTAACAGTTCTGGGATCCCAAACGGCCGTTTAGAAATACAGAGTAAAACCCAAACGCCCATTTGCTAGTCACATGTTTGAAAACAAGCTTGGGCCAAACGGCCATTTCGAAAATACTCTTACGAGTGAAACGTGCATTTAGCCCTGATTTCCTGGGCAGATTTCAAAAACGTGAAAAAGGGGCATTTCGATTTCAATCTTTTCCAACACTAAAATATGTTCAATCAAAGCTCACAAATCAACAATTAACATGTTAGGATCAATAATACATACATACACACTCAAGAAGTCAAGAAGTCAAGCTCCAAATCACAAACCCAACCAAAAGCTCAATTAATAGCTCAATCATGCATATTCATAAATGCCTAACTACCAAATCATCTAAGCATTCAATTTTTCTATCAACCATATAAATCACCAAATCATGCCATGAATCATGAATTCAATCACCAACCCATTAAACCCAAAATCCCCAAATGCATGAAATTAAACCCTAGCTCATACCTTGACTGAACAGGAAGAAATGAAATGATGATAAGGGTGAATATGATGCTCTTGATGCTTGATGAAAAATCCTTTTTCCTATCTCATCCTTAATGAAGCTTGATTGATGGATTGAAGATGTAAAGATGAAAATGCTAAGGTTTCTCTTGTTCTTGAATGAAATGTGTAAAGTGAGATGGGATGTTTGAAAGTGGTGGTAGGTAGATAAGTAAGTCAAAAGTGTATGTATAGGTGTATGTATAATGTAGCATTAGAATTTTCTTTGAATAAAGTAGTGTGAATGCATAATTTTGGGGAAAAAAGCTTAAGTATGAAATATATCACATGTTATGTATGAATTTTATAAATACTTAGGCTTTCAAAATACTTTTGATTAAAACATCATGATATGCTTATGAATGAATTTATATACTAAATGTCGTGTTGTAAATTATGATGTGGTTGAATGTGTTATGACAATTAAGCAATTACAAATGAAGCACGTTGTCACATAATATGCAAAACGTCCCTAACACTCAAGAACTCTCTCGTTCAGCACGCGTACCTAAGAGACGAAAATACAGGGCATCACAACTTTCCCCCTTAAAAGGAATCCGTCATCAGATTCACGGTTCTGGCGGGAACAATTTCGGATGATAACTCTTCATCTTATCTTTGGTTTCCCAAGTAGCCTCCTCGATTTTGCTACTTCTCCATAAAACTTTAACTAAGGGAATTTGTTGGTTCCTTAAAACTTGAAATTTTTAATCCAAAATCTTTGCTGGCTTTTGTACAAGCGAAAGATCCGATTGTAATCCAACTTCTTCAACCTCTTCCTCGGGTAAAATCTCGGACTCATCGGGATAATATTTCCTTATTTGGGATACATGAAACACATTGTGAATTCTGGTCAATCTTGGAGGTAAATCCAGGCGGTATGCCACTTCACCAATCCTTTCCAAAATTTCAAACGGTCCTAAGTATCGAGGATTAAGTTTCCCTCCTTTTCCAATCCTTATAATTCCTTTACGAGGGGATGCCTTCAAAAATACCTTGTCTCCAATCTCGAATTCTATATCATTTCTCCGTCGATTGGCATAACACTTTTAGCGATCTTGAGCCTCTTTTATCCTTTGTTGCACCAATTGCACTTTCTCAATCATATCCTGTACGGCCTTAGAAGGTTTCTCCAATTTCTCCCATTTCTTAACTCCCTCTTTCTTACTCCATTTCCACTCTTCCAAATCAAGAATAAGGGGGATCGACACTTACGTCCGTAGATCACCTCGTACGGGGCCATTTTAATCGACGCTTGGTAGCTATTGTTGTAGGCGAATTCGATTAATGGCAATTGCTCAATCCAATTGGTTTGATAGTCCAAAGCACAAGCCCTTGAAAGATCCTCCAAATACTTAATTAACCTTTCCGATTGGCCATCCGTTTGTGGATGTGAAGCCGTGCTAAACTTCAACGTAGAACCCAATAATTTTTGCAATTCTTGCCACAACCTCGAAGTAAACCTCGGATCCCTATCCGACACGATACTAACCGGAACTCCATAAAGACGAACAATCTCCTTACAATAATGCGCCTAGCTTGTTCATCTTATCGGACATCCGAACTGCAAGAAAGTGAGCCGCTTTAGAAAGGTGATCAACGATTACACTAATCCCATCATATCTGACCTCGACCGTAGGAAGCCCGGATACAAAATCCATTGTCACTTGTTCCCATTTCCACACCGAGATTGACAATGGTTGTAGAAGACCACCGGGCTTTTGATGTACGGCTTTCACTAATTGACATGTCTTACAATGTTTCACATACTCGGTGACATCTTTCTTCAATCCGAACACCAATAGTATTACTTTAAGTCCTTATACATCTTGTTTCCTCCGGGGTTAATTGAGTACGCCGACTTATGCGCTTCACTTAAAATCACCCGTTTTAAATCCTCGAGCACCACTACACAATTCTTGAAGCGAAGAAGACTGGTCTTGTCGAATCTAAATGGTCATTCCAGGTTATCCTTAGCCCTAGCTACCAACTTTTGAACTTCCGGATCACCAACTTGACCATCAAATAACCGTTGCTTCAAATCCGGTTGTATGGTAATATTCCAAATACGAGCCCTTATCCTTGATTCTTTATCTTGTTGACTTGTCTCACCCACTTCCAAATTCGACAAACTCACTTTCCGGCTAAGTGCATCGGCGACCACATTCGCCTTACCCAGATGGTACTTAATAGTGCAATCATAATCCTTTAAAAACTCCATCCATCTCATTTGTCGATTATTCAAAGCCTTTTGGGTGAACAAGTATTGTAGACTCTTATGATCGGTGAAAATCTCAAATGGAATCCCATACAAGTAGTGTCTCTATTTAGCAAGAGCAAATATCATGGCGGCTAATTCCAAGTCATGATTGGGATAGTTTCTTTCATTTTTTTTTAACTTTCTAGAGGCATATGCAATGACCTTTTTATTTTGCATCAGATACAACCCAATCCCTCATTTGATGCATCCGTGTACATGGTATAACCTTCGGAGCCTTCGGAAAGTGTCAAGACCAGGGCGGTGGTCAATCTTTCCTTCAAGAGACCAAAACTTTCCTCGAATGCCTCATCCCACTCGAATACCACTTCCTTCTTAGTCAATTGAGTCAAAGGCGTTCTAATCTTGGAGAAGTCCTTCACAAACCTTCTATAATATCCCGCCAAACCCAAGAAACTTCATACCTCGGAAGCATTCTTCGGCCTCTCCCATTTGGCTAAGGTCTCAATCTTTGAAGGGTCGGCCTCAATACCACTCTCCGAAATAATATGACCTAAGAAAGAGACTCGATCTATCAAAAAGTCGTATTTACTAAACTTTGCGAATAATTAATTATCCTTGAGCGTTTGCAACACCAACCTTAGGTGCCTAGCATGCTCGTCGACGGTTTTTGAATACACTAGGATATCGTCTATAAAAATGACCACAAACTTGTCAAGGAAAGGCTTGAATATCCTATGCATCATGTCCATAAAAGCGGCGGGGGCATTAGTCAAACCAAACGGCATTACCACGAACTCATAATGCCCATACCGAGTGTTAAATCCCGTCTTTGGGATATCCTCCTCTCGGATCCGCAATTGATAATACCCTTGTATAAGATCCAATTTAGAATAAACTTTTGATCCTTAAAGTATATCGAATAACTCCTCAATATGTGGAAGGCGGTATTTATTCTTAACTGTCTTACGATTCAACTCCCAAAAGTCAATACACATTCTCAAAGATCCATCCTTCTTCTTAGCGAATAAAACCGGAGCACCCCAAGGTGAAGAACTTGGTCGAATATACCCACTAGCTAACAATTCCTCAAGTTGTTTCTTCAATTCCTTTAACTCGGCGAGAGCCATACGATAAGGTGTCGTTGCATAAGAGTCGGCATCCGGAAACAAATCTATCACAAACTCAATCTCCCTTTCCGGTCTCAACAAACCCAAACTTTTTGAAAACACATCTAGAAATTCCTTAACAATCTTCGTCTCCTCAATTTTTGCTTGATCCTTAGGCTTGTTTAACAAATAAGCAACAAAACTCGTAGCTCCATGTCGAACCAACTTATAAGCCTCCGTAAATAACAACAAAGAAACATCTTTCGTACCCGATCCCACAACAACATCCGAACCCAAATTCACTTTCTTCACTCGACAATCAACCACGACACTATAACGAAACAACCAATCTATCCCCATAATTACACCATACCGGCTCATCGGCATCTCAATAATATCCATCAAGAAATCCCGACCCTCAATGCTCACCGTAACTCCCTTAAACACACGATCGGTTGCAAGGTTCCCCTCCAACGGAGAACTAATCACATAACAAGTAGAGGTACACACATAAGGTAAGCACAAAGAAGAAGCTAAATCCCGGGAAATAGAAGTGTGAGAAGCACCGGGGTCAAACAATGCATGTATACTCGTGCCATGAATGAATATGGTACCTTCAACAATCGTGGTAGGGTCGATCTCGGTATCTTGCTCCTCACCATCAATGGCATAAGCTCGAGCACGAACCATTGGTGTATGATCCCCATTTTCTCCATTCGGCCCTCCTCGGTGACGTGGACAACCAGCCAATTAATGATCCATAGCCCCACATATCAAGCATGCTCCTAAGAGGTGACGGCAAGTCTCTCACATATGAGTGGGACCTCCACAATGCCTACACGGTTTGGTTTGGTGTGGATCTAGAGGTGCAGAAGGTAGAGGTGTCGCACCCGCCGATTGGGGCTTCTTCCCTGCATTCTTAGAAAATGGAACCTTGGCGGTTAGAGCCTAGTGTAGATAGGCCTCTTAGATCCGGAACCCGATCCTTGCCCCAATTGATAAGGCCTAGATACGGGGTCCTTCTTCCTATACTCCTCCTCAAGACCGAGAGTACGTTCGACCGTCTCGGCGAAGGACACCATCTTGTGACTTGCTTGCCCATACCTCAACTCTTCTCTCAACCCGGCTATAAACTTCCTTGCTTTCCTCTTGTCATCCCGAGTGTAGTGGGGAGCATACTTTCCAAGTCTATTGAAGACGGCTAAGTATTGTGTCACCGATCTCCCTCATTGCTTAAGATCCATAAACTCTTGCTCTTTCCTCTCTCTTGCAACCTCGGGAACAAAAGACTCCCGGAACTCCCTCTTGAACACATCCCAAGTAAGTTCTTCTCCATCCAACTCAAGATTCTCCCTCACCCTTTCCCACCAATCCATTGCATCGCCATCTAGTTGAAAGATGGCAAATTGGGCTTGCTCATAGGTGGTGAAATGGCGAAAGCGTAGATCCTCTCCACCCTTGAAATCCAATCCTTCGCCACGGCATCATCTGTAGTACCCGCAAACCTTAGAGGATTGTAGTTGAGAAAGATGTCGTGGGCATCACGAGCCGGGGTGGAGGTGTGACTGCACCGGCGGAGGAGGTGGTGGCGGTGCTTGAGCTCTTCTATGCTCAACATAATTGTAGACGGCTTCCATAAAATCGCTCATGTTCATAGATGGTATTTGAGGTTGATGACATGGTGGTAAGGGGAATCTTCTTGCATGTCGTGGGGGCCTTCCACGAACCATCTACAAGTTTAGACATGAAATATGCGTGTCAGGTCAACATATATCCATGAAGTTCAATCAAAATGCGAAAAGTTAATTAATCAAAATGTCACATAAGGATGCAAGACTCTCACAAGGTCACATAATCCTAAACCGACGACCTAGACCAACAAGACACGACTCAAGAGCCTGATTTTCCAACTGGCGCTCTGATACCACTTAAGAATGTAGCACCCGCATCGAAAGGTACTACAACCCCGCACTACTCACCCGATACGCATGAAATTAGTTTCCAAGCATGATTCAAGTTCGTAGTAAACTGACAATAAAAAATATCAACCTAGCTAAGCGGGGCTAACCCTTAAACCAAGCATACGATGCAATGAAGAGTATAGCGGAAGTAATTTCAAGCATAATTTAAGTATGGTGGAGGACGCCTCCAATTTAAAGTCCACAATCATTCAAACAAACACGGAGAACATCTTCCAAAGTAAACAAGTAAAGCCGGGAAGGCTACAATAATCCAACAAGGGCTACAAGCCCAAAAGTAAAGTACGAATCTCACACTACAAGAAAACAGTCAAAAACCGACGGGAAAAAAACCGACGGGATTTTCCGTTGGAATTTCCAATGGAAAATCGACGGAATTCAAATGGAATTCCCACGGCCAAGCAAAATTGCATTCCAACGGAAAAGTCGTCGGAATTTCGTCGGAAAAATTGGCGGGATTATAAAAAGTTTTGCGCCAAAAATTCCAACGGAATTCCGTCGGTTTGTCGTTAGAATTTCGTCGGAACTTTTGGCGCAATTCTAAAAAAAATTCGCCAAAAATACCAATGGAAATTTTTCGTTGGTTTTCCGTTGGAATTTTTATTGAAAGAGAAATTCCAATAGAAAACCGACGGAAACGCCCGTCGGTATATTTATTCTTCTTTAACAAAAAACCAACGAAATTTTTTCCGTTGGAAATTTCATTGAAAGGAAAATTCCAACGGAGAACCGACGGAAGATCCCATCGGTATTTTAAATTTTCTTTTAAAAAAACTAACGGCATTTTTCCGTTGGTTTTCCGTTGGATCTTTCAAAGAGAAAAAAATTCCAACGGAAAATCCCGTCGGTTATTTAATTATTCATTAAAAAAAACCAACGGAATTTTTTCCGTTGGTTTTCCGTTGGGATTTTTATTGAAAGAAAAATTTTGTTGGTTTTCCGTCGGTTCTCCGTTGGAATTTTTCAATCAAATTCAATTAGAAAATATGATTATAGTTAATAACAATAATTATATTTTTAAAAATCATATAATATACAAATTATTAATATGATATTTTATATAATTTTAA
>JBBMKE010153421.1:0-15768 GCA_037834125.1 Lippia alba | reverse complement strand
ACATATAGAAACAAAAAACATAAGGTTGTTAAGGCATATAATCCAAAGCCAATTGATTACAAGGTAAATGTACATTCAATCTTGTTTCACAGACACCAACTGATGAAAACTTTGAAGAAGGTGCAGGACTTTCTCAAGATGCAAAACCCCTTAAGAATCCTATTTTTAATTCTTATTTAAGATTTGGGTGGTGTGCAATTGGCATCCGAATTAATATGCAACTCAGCTAGAACGTTTGTACCAGAATAAGGAGATTAAAAATCTGAAACAAGGAAATCCTATTAAACATTATTGCTTCAAGCCATTGATCATCCTATTAAATATGATATCAAGTGGTTCATCATAAAAGAAACTTCATTACATTGCATTTCAAGAGTAAATAAACTTCATTACATTGCATTTCAAGAGTAAATAAACTTCATTACAATTATAATGGTCCTAAAAGACCACCCTCTACAGTTCGGGAATCATTCAAGCTTAACTTATTAGCTTCATGCTCAAACAATTGATAAAACTAACAACTCTTCTAATCCCCGTTCAAATCAACCAAACTTTAGCTCAGACTAGCTCATTTCAAAACTCCCAACTTTTGTCCATCAGCTAGTTACAACAGAATTCTAAAAATCATCCAAAACCCAAAATTTGTTCTTTTATACATCTTCAAGGATAATATGTTGGGTTTTTATTCCCTTTGTCTCCCCATTAAAATCAATTATATCCAAAATGCACACATTTCAGAATACAACACCACAATTGCTCAAAAGCTCTGAAACTAAAAAAATTTAAAAATTCCATTAAATTTCTCACTGCCAAGACCAGCGATTCACGGTTTAAATTGAATTGAAAAGCAGGCTCGTTGGACACATCCATTCTAGAACTATCACAACTTCCTTTTTCAACTTTCCAAAATAGAAATTATATCTTAATATCTCAAAACAAATTCTTCATACCTCTATTGTATTATTCCAACTCCCGCCGGCGGCTTGCTGCGGAGATAACGAGAGGGGAAGGGCAGCTATGTCGGCGGTGGTTTGCAGCGAGAACGAGAGAAGGCAGCGGGGTGGCTTAAGGCGGTGGCTTGTAGCGGCGGACGAAGGCTTAAGGCAGCGGAATCGTCGACAAGAGCTGCGATTTGGGTGAGAGATACATGGCGGCGGGAGTGAGTTTGGGGGAGAAATTATTTTACCCTAGGTATTTGGTGTGAGACAATGAAAGCGCACAAAGAATCTGAGGTGAGAGGGTGAAAAGGGGAAAAAAGCGGGACATTTTTAGATTGAAATAATGAAAGCGGGATTAGGCGGGACAATTTTAGGCTCCAAAAATAAAAGGGGGATACTTGGTATATTTGGATACTTTGTATATAAATATTGGTTTATGTTCATACTAAGCAATTTCTTTTTTTTTTTTAATTTTCAATTAATTTTAAAATAATGAAATACTAAAATTAAAATATAATTGTTATTAAACTGTTAAAGTAACAAACAGTATTTAATTGATAAAAGTATTAAATTTTATAAATTTAATTTCATAAAAAATTAAGTTAATAAGTTGTTGTTTAACTATTATTCAATTTTCTTATTAAGTTTGGAACTCAATAGAATTTTCATTGAACTAAAGCTCAAATGATCTGAATTTAAATAGTTTATTATTAATTAATCCAATAAGTTTTAATCGAGTTTTAGATCTAATTCAATAAAGTTGGAACTTAATTTGATTCATAATCGTTCTAACATTCTTTCAAAGTATAAATTTCGAATCAATTAGGTTGATCACTTTGATTTAATGAATACTTCGAAGCATTTTATTTTAAACCTAACAAAGTTAGTCGAGTTTCAAACTAAATTTAATAAGATTTTGAAACTTGATTTGATTCCGAATCAATTCTAACATGCTTACAAAGTATGAATTTCAAATTACTTTGCAAGTGAATCATTTTGATTCGATGAATACTACGAAACATATTATTTTAATTAATCTTCCAACAAAGTTAAGTCGAGTTTTAAATGTAATTTAATAAAGTTAGAAACTTTATCTTATTCACGAATCAATAGAAACTTTATCTTATTCACGAGTCAATTCTAGAATTCTTTCAAAGTATGAATTTCAAATCAATTGTCAAGTGAATCATTTTGATTCAATAAATATTTCGAAACATATTTAAATAACTAATGATCAAATTTGACTTTATTTAAAGAACGAAAATTGCAATCGATATTTGGTATAGATTTGACTAAATAGTTCAAGATCAAATTTATACTTTGTTCAAAGAATGAAAATAATTTCATTAAAATGTTTGATGTATAGATTATATGTATTTTAGGTATTTTCAATATTTTTTTCTCTAATATTAACATATAAAAGCAATAGTAAATTCAAAATTGATTATTTATATTTTTTAATTCTTTTTTGAAAATAAGTAAAATATCCTTAAAATGTGATTAGTGACCGATTAGTGACCCCAATATATTAAAATTAACAAATCAGTGACCGATCAGTGACCGATAAAAATCGGTCACAGAATCAGTGACCGATTAGGGTTTAGGTCATAAAATCAGTGACAGATACCCTAATCGGTCACTGATTTAGTGATCGATTAATGACCGACACATATCGGTCACTAAATCAGTGTACCGTTATATGCTCCTATCAAACTGTATGTGACCGATCAGTGACCGATAAAAATCGGTCACTGATTCAGTAACCGATCAATGACCGATTAATAAATCGGTCACTAATTCAGTGACCGATTAGTGACCTATTAAACGTCAGTCACAACATCAGTGACCGATCAGTGACGGAATTTTAGGCGATCACTGATCGGTCACTAATTATCACATGTTTGTAATATCAGTCATTGATCGGTCACTGATCAGTGACCGATCTGGCGGTCACTGAAAATCGGTCACTAAAACTTTTTTTTTTTTTTTTTTTTTTTTTTTGTAGTGACTTTCCGACTGAATAATTCTTCCAGAACGCAACAACCAAAGAACAATAACCAGAAAATTATGTATTTATGATTAGGTAATGCTAAATTTATAAAAGGTTGGATTCCAATATGGGTATTGAGATGAACATGAAAAACTATAAAAAAATTCATCAAGCGTTATCTACCCGTCATCCCAACACATAAGTCCCAAACCCAAACAAATCCAAGAAAGAATCATTTAAACAAATTTGCCAAACCGAAACAAATCCTAAAAAGAATAATTCAAATAAAAAATTTGTAATCGAAAGATCAGAATAACTAATACCGACACATCTTAATTGATGTTCTCTGACTTCCCAAACAACTGTTTCCTCAAAATGTCATGCAAATGTCCAAATAACTCCTTCTTCAATGCTTCAAATGCCAAATCCAATTTTCCCAACTGCTTCATGGCATTGTCATTGTATATAAAAAGACCATAATACAAATCAAAACTATCACAACGCATATTCTCCACTAAATTCAATACAGTCTCATACCCTTTTGTGTTAATGTGTGTAGTATCCATTTGCAACTTCTCCAGAATCCGGCCAATCGTGTGGGTGACGAACTGTGATCCTGATTATGCTTGTCATGCTCGGCACAGGTCATCTCCACCATCCTACACCCTTCTTTCTTAAAAATATTCAGGAAGAAGATTGCGCCGATCGATTGTGCGATGGAGAGGTGTCAGGGAGTATTCGCGGAACTGCAGTGGTAAGTGGTAGAGATGGTGATGGTTATGGAGAAATCGAGAGAGCAAGGCTGCTAAGGTAGCGGATGGTTGAGCGGCGGAGGGAGGTTTGGCAATGGAAAATGAATAGCTATATGTTGATGGGTTTATTTTGGGTGTGAAATACACATTTATCAAACCAGGGGTGACCATTCGGATTACATTTTAAAAATAATCATTTTTTAAAAAATGATTTAATAAAATGTTATTATGGTCAACAACAAATATTGATTCAATTGGTTAATGAATTCAATTTCCAATGCAAGGTCATGAGTTCAAATCTCCATTGAATGTATATGTTTTTTTTTTAAAATGTTATTGAGATGAGATGGGTTAATTTTTTATTATAAATTGCAGATGGCACCCGTGAATTTTCTAATACTTTATCAAGGGCTCGGTAGCGACTAGGGATGTTCATGAATTGAGCTAGTTCGTGAGCTAATCGAACCGAGCTAGTTAAGGTTCGAATTTGAAATTCAAAAAATTTGAACGAGCCTAAGCAAACTCGAACCATCGAACGAACCAAACTTCGAATAAAAAAAATGGGGTTCGTCAAAATCAAATACAAACTCGAACCAAACCTCAAAAAGAAAAAAAAGATAATAAAGTTCGGTACGATTTGTATACATCCCTAGTAATCCCTAGCCTTTTTTCTTTTTTTTTTCCTTTGCCCATTATTTATTTATTTGGCTAATAAACGTTAGCCCCATGCGAAAATTACGGCAGTAACAATTAATTTTCTGACTATTTTTGAAATTTAGATATACTATAACTTTGCATACCCGATGTGTGCAAAAAGAAAAATATTAAATTAAAATTTTTATATTATTATTTAAATTTATAGTTATTTTTAATATAATTATAATTTTATGATAAATAAATTAAATAAGATTAATATTAAATTAGTAACATATTAAATATAAATAAATAATATAAGTGAAAAAGAAAATAATTTGAGAGCTCGTGAATATAAAATAGTTTAAGCAGAAAATTATTGACGTATGTGGCTATAATTATGTTAAAAAAAAGGAAGAAAAAAAAGTTCACGACACCAAATAAGTCTCTCGCTTATATTATAACATTCCAGCCTTTGTTACAAAAAAAAAATATATTTTTTTGTTCCTCTTGGTTACAAAAATATGTCTTTATGATGAGTGGCTTCATGTTGTATATTTTACACTTTTTTGTTTTGTCTTTTTATATTCATCATTCTTTCTCTTTTTGGCTAGTCGCTACCTAAGGCTGTAGAAATGTATCTTTTGTTCCAGATAATACAACTATCTTCAGGCTTGGCCAAATGATAATTCAGTCCCCATTCTTTGCATATTTACAATGTAATCCCTATACTTTATATATCGTTTGAAGTCCCTGACGTCCGTTAGGGTTCCGTTAAGTTAGCTAGTCGCCCTTCGTAAATTCCAAAAAGTACAAGGATCGTTTTGTTATTTAAAAAGAAACTTTAGAGATATATTTGTAATAAACTCAGAGGCAATTTGGGAAGGATAACTAACCAGCCTAACAGAACCCTAACGGACCTCAAGGACCTCATACGAAATGCAAAGTTTAGGGACTACATTGTAAATATGCAAAGAATATGGACTGGATTGTAACTAGGCTAAACGTACAAGTAGTTGAATGTAATTTTTCCTAAATTTTTAAGTCTTATCTAGAACTCATTTTTATGCTTCTTCTAACGAATCTGCATTAGCATTTCGTTTTACTTTACAAAAATAAGTGGGTTTAGTAAAATAAATACTTATAATCTACGCCTCACTTTGATAGAAAAGAAATATGTCTTTTTCTCGGAGCCCCAAGTTTTGAACCGTATATGCACGCCTAAATAATCACATTTTGAAGTCGTCGTTAAATTACTACTATTTCTGGCAGTGGAGAAATTTACTTTTTTTTTCTTGACTTCTCATTCTATTTCTCCACTTATAATTATTTAAGTACATTTTTTCTCTTTCTCCTTATTCTATATTTCTTTTTTTTTTATTTCTATCCAAAAAACTTAATTGCAAATTTTTATTCAAGTTCAGTTTATTTCTACTTCAAATTTGTGCTTTTTAATTTTTGAGAGTTGTATGGGATAAATTTTATATTTTTTTTTCTTCTTTATAATTTTGTTTTTAATTAATTTTACATGAATTTGATGTTTAGGAATTTATTAGTTGATTGATTTCGCAGTTTGAAGGTTTATGGACTCTTGATCATATTTTCTGGTGTCTTTAACTCCGATCTTCCAAATTTTAGCAGAAATTGAGTCTCCTTGATGAATGAATTTTAGCAGAAATTGGATGAATAAATCGTGATCTTTGAATAAAAATGAAAAACAAGAGGAGGGACAAAAATGAAAATAAGTTCTTAACATAAGGTTTTTAATATTGAAAAGTAAATAGATCACTAAAATAAGTTTATATAACAAAAGTGTTTCTATTGAAGTAAAAAAAGAAAAATTGGTATTTTAGCCCAAATACTTACGGTTAATAACTAAGATTTGATGGATTGCAAGTAAACTCGCCCAAAGAGGACTATGTGAACGCCTCGATAATAAACACAACATTACCATTGCAAATTGTGAAATAATGCACGTTAGTTAATATGGATACCATGTATATTTACATTTTCTCGTCTAAACATTACGTGCGCAAAAGGCTCCAAACTTTCGTTTTTCCTTAACATACCTACATTATTTTCATATAAATTTCCAAGCTTTTAAGTCATATATATAATGTTGGTGCACTGAAGATCGTGGATGAATATGTTTTTTTTTTTTTTTTATTCTCTCAATTAACAACTTATTGCTTAATTGAAATAGTTAATCCGTATAATAATAAAAACTCAACACTCGTAATCAGCGTATACAATCTAAATAGAAGTACTCATCATTGATCAGCAAAACCTGGACTAATCGTGGTTAGCATTTTCCTCAACCAAAATAAGGGGGAAACATTTTTGTTAACATGTTGATAAGTACATGAAATTGACCTTTAACTCTGTGTAACATAGGAACAAAGTCTATACAAATAATTGCTCAAGAAGTTACATGGAAATGTCTATTTCACTTTTTATCTTTATCTTCATTTATGGTGTAAGGTGAAAAATCAAGACACCCTTAGTATATATGATTTCTCGTGCCAGGGTGGTATACCTTGACTAACTTCCGCTAGGTGTGTATAAGGGCCTTCTTCTATCCTTTTCCCTCTTCTGACTGCAAGGAAAATTGATTATGCGCTTAAAAAGGTTGATTGTAATGATAGAACAAATGAGTACCATTACCATTGTTTACCTTGTGCAATTACCCTATAAAAATAGAAAAAAAATTATTAACTTTTGAGAATATAAGATTTTTACTTACAAAATCAAGTGCTTATGTTCATATTTGGTATTTAATTCTTTGGTTAAGAGCTTACTCTCTAATAATATGATTCACAATAGTTGAACAATTATATTAATTGAATTGTTTTAAGGCAAAGTTGTTTCATGAGCGTGATCTAGGGCCAACCATCGACTCTAGTGTGCTAATCAATTAAAAGGCTCACTCTCAACCAGAAATATTCTATGCTTTTATGCAATATTTATTTACTTAATTTGAATCAAAACAAGTCTCAAAAGTTAACCCACACCTAAGTAGTTATTTAGTTAAATGAGTTAACTGGTGTTATGGAAGGCAAGCTCGGGCAACAATTCTCAACGTTTTCACTTCACTGCATCTCCATGTTTGTCTGTGCTGCTTTAGCACAGGAAGCAATTATTATGCAGGTATGAAATAGGCTAGACAAAAGTAATGTTATTGTTCTTGAAAACGGTTAAGGATTGTCTTCGGTAAATACGCTTTGAATGGAGCAAAGATACACTTTGAATGGAGGAAAGTCGCAGCTTGTAAAGTTGTCAAATTTATAATAAGGCAACAAAATTTCTGAATGACTTTGTCTTACGAAAAACATTGTTTAAGAACTGCAATATGTTTATCTGGACTGGGTTGTGTTGAATCATTAGTAAATGTTGTAATCCATCTATTAAATGAAATTTCTTAACCGATAAATGAGAGTGGTGTCCACATAACATCGAAAACCATAAGATGAGATCAGTCCACATAGAAGTCGGTATTGTTTGTTTTGTTTTTTTTTAAGGGTTGTTGGTTTGTTGTGGTGCACATATTAGTAGTTTGGCTCCAAAATCTAGTCTAATTTTTCTTGACTACATTTTTTATTTTAAATATATAATACTTATCCAAAGTGAAAGATGAAGTAATAAAGTTTTAAAAACTAAATGAAAATTAATAATAAAAAGAAAAGAATAGAGAATAAGAAGTTCCGAACCTGGATGGGCTCTCTTGTTCTAGGCTAGGGCTTTAGAGCGTAGGATTTGCTACTATAAGCATCATCCTCTCCTATCTACAACCTGAACATCGTTGTTAACATTTTATAATGTGTTAACTGAAGTATACCCTTTATAATTTTAGAAATAGCTTCTAAACTATGTTGCATGGATACGGACACGACATGGATACGGCGACACATATTTTTTTGTGAATTTTCTAGGTGAAGAGTGTCGGACAAGGTGTCCTACACGGATGTCGGACACGACACGACACGACACAACAAAATGATATTTTTAGAAGTGTCAGTGCATTAGAGCTTCTAAATCTCAATGAATAGTAAAATATGTGGTTTCTAATTTACAAAGAATAAGATATCGTAAATGCAATTATTGTTTTAATATGTTTTTCATTAACCAGCAAATGAAATAAAGTAAAAAAAAAATAGGTTAGAAAATACTAGAAAAAAGATAGGAACTCACCAGTCTATTGTAATTAACTTCCTGCAAAAGATCCCTCCATATATAAGTCTATGTTCTTTCCATTTTTTCCGTCTTCGGAGGCGTGATAGTGTATATTGCAACCGCATATCTCTGTCTCTCAACATTTTCAAACCACCCTCCATTGCAAAAAACATTAACACAATCAATAGCTGAATACACTGAATTAACCACACACACATAGAATTAAATTGTCGAATCAACTTTAACGTACAGTTAATCAAGACAAGATGATAAATGTTGATGAGATATAGCAAGGATGTAGGTTTTTAAACTTGTTCGCTATTGCATTTTGTGATATTTTACAATCCGACACATAAATATAATATTTATATCCTTTTGTTAATTTGTGCTCTTTTTTTTTTTATCAGTATTAATAATACGAGTGTCAGTCTGGTTAAAATACTTTATTTTATGCTTTCGACATGTTATCAAGTATATTATCAAGGAGCTTATCATTTTAACTATGTTTACTTGTTTAGAATAGTCTTGCTAATAATTCATTATTATATAGTTTTCTGAGGGAATATAATTTTAAAAAAAATTTGCCTATGAATACTCTGTATTTAGGCCTAATCACAATCAAATTCATTTATATTAAAAAATTACATTTTGATTTCTAATTTTTGATAAACGTTTTCGGTCTCTGGGTCGTCAGTTAAGGTTCCGTTATATCATTCCAAAAATATCCTTGACTTTTTTAGTTTGATTTGTGACTACATGGACTATGCTGTTAAATTCATAATTTATAGGGATCGTTTTGTTTATATTTGTAAACTTTATGAATGATTTTATAGTTTTTATCATATATTCAATATAACACTCATAAAAACCGTCAGAGGTATAAATGTACTTTTACAGAGTTCGTTAGAAATCTCAAACCAAACAAGATTTAAAAGAAAATAAAATATAATTTTTCTATTTGAATAAACTACATTTTAATTAGATTTAAATGCATGTTGGCCGGATATAATTTGCCCTATAATTTTAATAATGTCGTGAGTTCTTACCAGGTGACCCAGTTCTATGATTAGCACTAAAGTAGCTCGTACATTAATCTGAAAATAGATTATATTATCACAAGATATCAAAACAATGTTCACCAAATTTGTGGATCTAAACTTGTATTAGAGTATAGAGCCTCCAACATTCTTGAAACTCTGTAAATACTAGGAAAACGAAAAAATAGCAGGGAGCGTAGATAATATGTCTACAAAGATGTCGAAGTATGGGTAATAACACCCTCTTATCTCTGAAATTTTTTAATCCAAACCCGAATTAATCAAACTTCAACCATTTGCATAATAATTGCATTATACTTATTATTTAATTGGTTGTTATCATTTAACTTCCATCAATCAAAAGACAAGCCCCCTATTAAATTTTGGAACATGACTTGAACTAAATATTGAAATTATGTATTTTTAATTAATCACAAAATTTTGACTTCTACATAATTGTAATTAAATTATCTTAATTTGTGATTTTTTTTTGTCTAACGTCTCTCTCACAGGGTTAAATTATTGGGAAAATTACATCCAGATACCCTCCATTTAGCCATAATTACAATTCAGAACCTATTCTTTCATTTTTTACATATAAGTCCCTATAGTTTGATTTCGTTTGAGGTCCCTACTTCTGTTAGGGTTCCGTTAACTCCTATAGGGACTGTTTTGTTATATACAAGAAATACAGGGGTCGTTTTGTAAGGTGGTAGAACATTGAGGGGTCGTTTTGTAAGATGTTAACAAAAAATTCAAGAGTATTTTTGGAAGAATAGGTCAAAAATTGACGGAACCCTAGCGACTACTGAGGACCTCAAACGAAATCAAACTATAGGGACTTATATGTAAAAAATGAAAGAATAGATCCTAAATTGTAATTATGGCTAAATGCAGGGTACCTGGATGTAATTTTCCCTAAATTATTTGATCAATATTTTAATGACATTTTAAAGGTCAGTTGTGCACCAAATATAGCTGCTGGAGTCAGATGTACATTTCAAATTCTAATGGAAGACTCTAATGGCTATATTGGACGAGCACTTTAAGGACTTGAGCTGATCACTTTTATTTAGCCACGCAACGTGTTTCTCCTACATCCTCCTAAATTATATTAGTTGTTGGAAGCACATAGAGATGGTGTATTCTCGTAATGTTAGACTTGTACTATTGAAGGGCAGGATTGAAGATGGAGCTAAGTTCGGGGACTTGACCGCGCGATATTCTAGGTACCAGATAGTTTAGTGGGGCTTGACCTTTGGTGCAGTTATTAACAGTCCAATGGAGCTTAGCCGTGACCTTTCATACTGGTACTGGGCGTTCCTATATTGTGTTGTATTGTCTATATCACACCTTGTATCTCTTTTAATGAAATTCCTCCTTATATATCATTTTGTGTTTCAATTATATATCTTTGTTTTGTTGACCCGAACAATCTAATGAAAGGATACCACCCCACGCTCAGTATTCTAACACTCCCTCGTTATACCATTTAACCAAACTAAATTCAAGCTAAAATTACTCCATTAAATCAAGTAAGTGTTATATGTATAACCAAGGATGTCTGCATGGATTTGGTATTTCCTGTATAGTGGAATTTATTTGTTTTGAAGTTTATTAGAAATTTAGCATGAATTATATACACAGTGTGTTCCGTAGGCATAAATATAACGAGTAATATAATTATGAATCAATAATTTGACACCAATAAGTTGATGCACGTCAATATTCAAAACAAGAAAATTATAACCAAGTCCGGCTTGGCCGAATCCAACCAATTAAAAAGGCAAGTGTACACTTATCATTTGATTGGTCACTCTCTTTAAATTTTTCACCAACCACACGATAAATGTAAAACACTCGTCCCTTCGTTACATCGGTTTGGCCGAATCAGGCTCGGGTTAGAATTACCCGTGTGAGTGTATATGTGCATGTGTATTGGAAAGAGACTTTACCTAGGCTAGGATCGAAGCCTTGACTGTCAAGCTCGCGATACTCTTGGCACAAGGCGCATGGCATGCAACATGCATGCGTTAGACAATCAGTGCACCAGTTTCCTCTTATGTTGAACTTCGATCTAATTAGTGTACGGATACGACAAGTATACATGCACATGCCATTTATCAAGCAACAACAGCAGCAACACAAGCCAAGTACAAACATTGCATCTCCTGACACTTAATCATAAAAATACAAACATGGTTATTGTATGAGAATAAGCTTCTTATTATCATCGATAGAAAATATTCGCAATGTATGAGAAAAGTTCCTCTTTAAAATCTCAATTAACATTAAGAAAGAATAATTTATTATACGACTAAATATCATAGCATTGGGGGCCAAAATCTTAATTAGGGTCCGAAAGAGAGTTTTAGCGGATTTGAAGAAAAAGGATAACATTTTGGTGATTGGTAACATTTTGACCAGGTAAAAAATGTGGTCAACTATCTATTCTTAGACATTTTTATACATCATTTCGTATGATTTTATATTCCTGTGCTTACTTGTTTTTCCCTCCGTTATGATCTCCGTAATCTCAGAAGATGTTATGCACGGACAAATTGCTGTTTTGCAGCCTAGGCATATAGATAGATAATGGTTTAAGAAAGTGATAATTAATAAGAAAATTGCATGCAGATTAATGAACGAAAATGAAAAAGGAAGAGAATGTACAAGCATTCGTGTTTGCACAACATCCACAAAGACCCGTATTCCAATCCGTCTGCGTTTCATGTTTGGATCCTATTCCAACGGGAGATGGTTGGATATAGAGAACAGTACTGTTTGAAGGGGTAGTATTGTTTTGAGGGGTAGAACTATCATCGTTGTTCAAAGGAGGTAGGAAAAGGGGTGTTGGCGTTGGAGTCGCCGGTGTCGACATGAGTTGAAAAAGCTGCAAATAAACTTGCATTTTTTTATTTGGAAAGACGGAGAGACAGAGACAGAGACAAAGGAGGAAAGAAAGAGAGAAGGGAAGAAGGGAAGAAGGAAAAGAGAATATGAGAGCTTTTTTTGGTTTGATTAGCTTTATTTTTATTTAGCTTTTCTATTGATATATGCGTGGATTTGAGATCATTGTCTTTCCCTTCTTGTGTGGATGATTAGATTTTAAGGTAAATGCCGGTATTATTTTGTGAGTAAATTCACACTTCAAATCATGTATAGTAGAAACGAGATTTTTTTTTTATTATATGTAATAAAATACAAATAAAAAAAAGTTATTCTAACACAAAGAAAAATATTTAATAAGTAAAATTAGAAAGTCATGTCCCACATATTTATAGTTACAAATGATGAAAAACGTTCATTTATTTTCATTTATTATAAGATTTATGCTTTTGTTTATTTTAATCAGTTAAGGTATTAATAAATTTTAATTTAATTATATAAATATAATAATATTATTAACAAATTTACCTTATTTTTAATCAAATCAATTTTATTAGTTTTTAAAATTTAACTATAAAGTGTATATACCATAACTAATCGATTATAGAAAAAAATCCATTATAATATTTTTCAAAAGAAAAAGAAATCATAGTCACATTCACATACCAAAATTTTATATTAAAGTTCTCTCCTTAATCATGAACAATCTTTAAGGGTCGAGATAACTAAACAAACAATCGATATATTAAATTAGAGAAACAATAAAAAGTTTTATTTTTATTTTTAATTTTTATTAAGATATTTAAATGAACTAAGTAGGTTTTTTATAATATTTTTATTAATTAATAATTATTTTTATTTATACATTCCCTTTGTTTAATTATATAATTAAAAATTTTCTATACGTACCATAAATAAATGAGATGGATGTATTTCTTTTTAATTCATCTAAAATTTATTTTAGCCATGTAAATAATCTGACATGTAAAGAAACACGGTATAGTCCCTTTATCTATCTAATGTCTATGACATTTCTCTTTCCCACTCACATAAACACATTAAAGATTATTAATTAAATAAGTTCAATATTTACTCTTTTTTTTACAAGAATAAAAGAAGTGGGCTAAATGGATATCTCTAATGCACGGACACGTTGAAAAATAGTGTCGTGCAGTGTCGGACACGTGTCGGACACGGACACGACTAATCCGTGTCGTAAAAAAAAGGGACACTGTGTCGGCGGAGTGTCGGACACGGTTTAGACACAGATCCATAAAAAATCTGAATTTTGGAAGTAGAAAGCTTCATCTCGGCATCTCTGGTCAATTTAGATGGTATAGGATCGGCTTTTGCGGTGGTAAAATTGGTGGATGTGGTGGTGGTGAGGGTTTTGGCCTTTTGGAGGCGGCATCATCATCTTCGCACTTTCTCGGATTTTTGGTGCTCTGCGGTGGTGGTTATGATAGCACTGGCGGGTGATGAGGTTTTTGGGAGGAAACGATGAGGTTTTTGGGAGGAGAAGGGCCAAGAGGTTTTTGGTAGGAGAAGGGCCACGAGTGTTTACCGATGTGAGTAGCGAAGAGAAGCCGAGAAGAAATGTAGATGATTGCGGCGTTGTAACTAGAAATTAGGTTAAGCATATTTCTATAACTTTCAAGCTTTTATATTATCCCTATGGGCTTTTGGCCCATAAAATTGCAGAACGTGATTTACGTTAATTACATAAATAAATAATATTTATTTGCTACAATTGAGTATTATATTAACTTTATATTGTGATAGTTTTAAAAATTAGTAATTATTAGAAATTCGTTTACACTTTACATAGGTCAAAAAATATTTTGTGATTATAAAGAAAAGAATATTAGGTTTAGTGTTATGCAAATTAATATTTTTAATATATATATATATATATAGCCGTGTCGGAGTCTAGTCGTGTCCTAAAATTTTTGAAAAATGCGTGTCGCCGTGTCCGTTTCCGTGCATCATAGAAGGATATTATATGTTGGCAAGTAAGGCAGAAGCGTCAATTTGGTGGTCATGGCAATGGAAAACTGATGTAATGTTATATTTACGGTATTCACTTTTCAGTTTTCACGATTGTATTTTCGTCATTCTCTTCTGAAATGAAGCCTAAGATTAAGTTTTACATTTTTATGATATTTTGGGGATGGTGAATTGTCATCTCCCCACAACTTCTCGTAATTCAACCGCATCCAGCCACCCACCGTTCTCACCAAGTCGCCGCCACCATCAATCATCCCACAGTCACTGCTTACCTTTCGTCTTCTCCTCCGAATCTTTGCCACCGACAGCACCACCCCCATCCAGGCCGTAATACCCACACCAATCTAGTATTCAGGTGTGTGTATTGTGAAATCTCTCATTTTTACTTTGATTTTATAATTAAAAAATCGTGTGAATTAATTTGTGGTGGAAAATAGTGTATTCTCTTGATACTCATTAACTAAATATTATAACATTTGGTAGAAAATGGTGTTTTGCTGGTTGCTTGATTTGCGAAATCGGTTTGAGTTATTTGGGGATTTTCGACTTTTAATAGATAATGGCTTGATGTAATTTAGGATGGTATTAATTTCTAGGATTTTCTACGTCATCGGGTAAATGTGATCTTTGTTTCCAGTTCTCCAAGGGATTAGAAATAAACTAAACAAACCAGAATAAATCCTAGTGACCTATCACTTTTAATGTATCGGGTTTTTCATATGTGTTGTATTTTTTATTTTCTACTTGGTGGATCTGAGAAATTCTACATTTAAATAAATGTCTCTTTTTTGTTTAGATTATACATTGAATTTTTATAATTTGAAAAGATCACGTACAATATCATCATATAATATCTACCTTTCCGTTTAGATTAATAACTGATAGTATAGAATTTTAAAAAACCCTAAATAAAGTAATTATAAAAAGCATTTCAAAATAGAGAAACATGATTATTTATTTAAATAAATCTAACTCTTAAACAGTACTAATAGTCTAAACCTCTATAATATACTTAAAAAATGAGAAGAAATATATAAAAATTTTCTGTAGAAGCCTAAAGTTTCTGTAGGAGCTTAAAGAACTATTAAACTTCATTCCTTCTCTCTCTTGATTTTCTTTGATATAATGTGCGATTTATTTTTGGTTTTTTTCATGATACTTTGAAGTGTGTCCTCGTTGTCGCTCAAGATGTAATGATCATCTGTACTTTCAAGACTATGCTTTGTAGTCTTAGTTCATTTTTCTCCGTTTTAGACTTCAATTATGAAGACATCTTTATCTCTTTTTTTACTTCTATGTTTCTTCTTCATTCCGCAATCTTTAGGAATTGTAGATTTTCGTATATCATCATT
>JBBMKE010153206.1:0-15774 GCA_037834125.1 Lippia alba | reverse complement strand
CCGCAAAGCTTGCCATTTGGTTCCAATTTCATGAAGCGCTGCACCGGAACCAAGATTAAATCCCGAAACCAACCTTTTTATTGCCAAACCTAATCAATACAGGAGAAGAAAGGGTAAAAAAAAAAAAAACTTCAATTACAATTAGGAAACCGAACAATCACAGTAAAGCACCATTGTACTTTCACATAGATAAATTTTGAGCTCGAATTTATCAAGACAAAAACAGAAACAGAGAGAGAAAACAGCACCTTTGATGGTTCCCCGCCGTAGCAGGTATACTCCGTTGAGATAGATGAAGAAGAAGTGGGTTTTGCTTGCTGCAAAGGGGATCTTCAATCGCAAATATACCCCGGGACATGGACGTAATTTTATTAGCATTTGGAGGATAGTTTCGACAATCACATTTGGGCCGCCTCAATCATAATCACCGGAGCGTGAGACTGTATTTCTTCCCTCATCCAATATTTAAGGCCCAATAGTGAAGCCCAAATTAAGAGCTCATCAAGCAAATATATTTCATAGCACTTTTTTATTGGCCCATGTTGGTTTTTGTGAATTTCAAAATAGTTTGAACTTTGAAGGTTCATATTCTGTCAAAACAAATCTAATGGTGTAGCTTAGCGGTCCGGCGTTATGCTAGCTTAATCAGAGATCTCGAGTTCGAGGAAGAGCTTTCCACCCTAAGTGTTCCATCCCGACTCGATCCATGAAAATGGGCTCTAGAAAAAAAAAATCTAATGTCACCCATGTATGATACAGTTTTATCGACAATCATAACGTAAATATAAGTGCTAAGGATACATTAGTTAAATAAGTTATAAATTTTAAACTATTTTAAGTAGTGATTTGGCTTTTGTTGCATCTGATTTGCCTAAAATAATGCAAGTAATGCGAGATTGTTCTTTCCTACTTAATTTTTTTTTGGGGGGGTATTTCCATTATTTTCATGCTTGCGTGGAAGCAGAAAAAGAGTGCAGTTTACGCGTCAATAATGTTTTCAAGAAAAAGGATGGTGTGAAATAATTACAAGTTAGTTAAGTTTAATTTGGGTCCTTAGGCAAAGTGCATTAGTGCGTGTAATTTCAAAGAAGAGGGGACATTCCTTTGATTGAGGGTTGACAGTCGAAATCTTTTTGCAACGTTCACTTTGGGCCCCCAACGGCTATGTTAATTAGCTGACAATCTTCAACATTTTCCTTTTGTTTTGTCTTAACGAGCTGAAAGTAAGAAAATGAAGTATAGTATACCAAGTTTTTCAAATCTCCAGCTAAAGCTAATTTGGCCTTAAAAATAAAAATAACTAAAAAGTGAAATCCTATCGAAGATCAATACAATCTCAATTTAATCAAATGTTTTGTATCTAAATCATCGGATATGTTTCTACCTTGTGAAACAAAATTCTCATAAGTTGTCTGGATAGAAAATTCCACCCAAAAAAGAATTCATTTCCATAGAAATCTTTATTGCATTGATTTACTTAGGATATAGGCAATTAAAGGTTTTATTGGATAAAAAGTATCTCGTCATCCACCAAAAGAGCAACGAGGAAAAAGAAAAGGAGAGGGAGCATATATAGTTGATTCAAGTGGTCTTATGACTAAGTTAAACTTAGTGCGGAAGAAATCAAAGTGCTAACATATCTGTTCTACACATAGCTCGTCAACTTTCTTATCATTTTAAATTAATAATCAGCCAAGTATCCAATTGGTGGAAAATTTTAACTCTAGTAATTCGTTTAACTCAAAAGAATCTTGTGATAAATCTTTTTTGTTGAATTATGTATTAATTACGTAATAAATATAATATGTGCATGCCACCATAATTAATATTTGCGTGGTGAAGTCATGAGTAAATATTTCCTCGATTGCGAGAGAGGTAATTTATAGTCTTGGGTTGGTGTAAACTTATAGAAAAAATAATTAATTATGTAATAAGCACAATAAATTTATACACTACAAACTTTCCCGTTGACGATTTTTTCCAAATAAAAAATTCTAACTCAAATCTATTTCGCTTAAGTTCAACGGCTAATATGATTAAATAAATTATATTTACTATTTAATTAATCATTTACGAATAAATTTATATCGATTACACCAGTGTAAATATGATTTTCTTTTTATGAAACTTGATTCGTGTTAGAATTCCGACCGAGAAAGTTACATTCTCCGTCTGACTTTAATCTTTACCTGAAATAATTGGGCCCAAAGAAAACTTTCCACATTCAATAAATAAACACAGAAGAGCACCTTTAAAAAATTCGTGATGTTTTTTCTATTGTAAAGCAAAGCAAAGATAAGCCGCATTTTTAACCAACACTTCCGCTTTTGCTTAGCTTTGCCCCAATCGAACATGATTCTTACCTTACAAAGTGCTCAATCCTTGCATCTTTCACAAAAGTACACTATTTAAACCAAAAAGATAAATTGCTGAATGTTCAGCACTCTCACTTCCACACACACCATTTTCCAAATCTCCAATAGTCCAATGTCTCATCTTTCAGTACTCCTCTCACTACTTTCTCTCATTTCTCTCTCCACCTTTTCTTCAGCACACACCACCACCCTCTCCCTCTCTCCCAACGCCGCCGCGCCGCAGCCCACCAATTTATGGCATCGCCTCAACCACCTCGCCACCGCATCCGCCGCCAGAGCCCACCACCTCAAGCACCCCAAAACCAACATATCCGCCACCAAAGTCCCGCTCTTCCCACGAGGCTACGGCGGCTACTCCGTCTCCCTCAGCCTCGGAACGCCGCCGCAGACAATGTCCTTCGTCATGGACACCGGCAGCAGCTTAGTCTGGTTCCCATGCACATCCCGCTACGCCTGCAAGTCCTGCAACTTCGATAATCTAAACCCATCAAAGATACCCACTTTCATTCCCAAATCCTCCTCTTCCTCCAAATTAATCGGGTGCAAAAACCCGAAATGCAAATGGGTTTACCCAGAAATCCAGTGCAAAGACTGCAGCCAAAACTCAACCAAATGCACCGAAATTTGCCCGCCGTACATAATCCAATACGGGTCCGGGTCAACATCCGGGTTGCTACTACTTGAATCCCTAATCCTCCCACATAAATCAGTGAACAATTTCGTCGTCGGATGCTCCACGTTATCAATCCGGCAACCCGCCGGCATTGCCGGGTTCGGGCGCGGCCCGGAATCTTTACCATCTCAGATGGGTCTAAAACGATTCTCCTACTGTCTTATCTCTCACCGCTATGACGACGAGCCAGTAAGCAGCGATCTGGTTCTCGTCAGCGGCGGCGCCACCACTCCCAAAGGCGGCGCCACCGCCACCAACTACACCCCATTCCGTAAAAACCCATTGTCCGGATTTCAAGATTACTACTACGTGACGCTGAGGAAAATCACGGTGGGCGGCGTCAACGTTAAAGTTCCGTACAAGTTTCTGGTGCCGGACTCCGACGGCAACGGCGGAACGATAGTGGATTCCGGCACCACTTTCACCTTAATGGAGGACCCGATTTATCAATTGGTTGCAAACGAGTTCGAGAAGCAGGTAAGCAAGAATTACCGCAGAGCCATTGAAATCGAGAAGGAATCGGGATTAAGTCCCTGTTTCAATATTTCCGGTGAAAGTTCATTGATTCTACCGCAGTTGACATTCCATTTCAAAGGCGGAGCGGAGATGGTTCTGCCATTGGCGGATTACTTCTCTTTGGCTGAAGATTCAGTGGTTTGTATGACTGTGATAACGAATGGCCCGTATTCGGGGGGAGTCGGGTCGGGACCCGCGATAATATTGGGCAATCATCAGCAGCAGAATTTTTACATCGAGTATGATTTGGAGAATGAGCGGCTCGGATTTCATAGGCAGCAGTGCAAGTGAGACTTTAATTTTACTAATTGAGATATTAATTATTCTCCTTTAATTGGGGATTAGTAACTTGGTCCGTGAACGCGATTCTTGCAAAAATAAATGCTGGTCACAGGATGTCCAAATATGTGTGTGGTACAGCAGCAGTAAACGAGAGTAATTACTTATTAGTGGCCACAAACGCTAGGAAAATGTTGATTTATTTTGTGGTATTTTGTTGTTTTTATGTATGAGTGGTTTGTTCTTAATTTTCAATGCTAACGAGCTAGTATGTATTTCATAGAGGAAAAGTGAAAACTGAGCTGGTATGTATTTCTTGTTAGTAATTTATATATATATGAATATTAGAAGTTCCAACATAAATTATCTAAAGATTTTCTTCCCAATATTCAATTGGGTCCAAAAAAACTTTACAAAGCTGATTATGTAAAAAATTAGCATAAATTCGATCAACCAAACTAATGATATGAATAAATATATATCCCTAAATTTTACATTTGACTGAAGTATAGAGAACAACTGAACAATGAATTGGCCGGTATGGTCTATTTATTCCTATACTAAAAGAAACATAAAGAAAATCAAAAGGTTTTGGTTGGACAAGTTATTTTGCACTTTTAAGAGATGCACAACATTTGACCTTACAAAATTGAAGTAATTATTTTCAACCACCAAATGAAGTTGGTACTACACTAGTGTTGTCTGAGTTAAATTCGTATATAATGAGATAAATCTCATAGAAGTGCCCCAAAGGCGGGGCCGTCCGCGGTTCCATTAATGTTAATAAGCGATTATATTTTGTACGAACTTATTCTAATTTAATGCCCCAACTCCAGGGACAAATTTATAAACTAATAAAAGAGTCATTTTATTATTAATTGAAGAATATAGATCTTGAATGAGGTGGGTTCTAAGAAGATTACTAGAGTCTAGATAGAAAGGTGCGACAAAGGGCTATCATTATTGATATCCCAATACGAGCCAAATAGGCAAAAGGGAATTTATTGGTCCATACAAAAGTAGGGTTTGATGGCACAAACTGATGCCCGAGAAGGGATCCGGAGCCATGTGGAGGTGTCAACGAGTACGAGTGGAAACAAATTAGGAAATGTACTGCTCATCATACTTGCCAAATTTCCTGTACCACTAAATTTTGGAATTTAATTTTGAGTTGAACATTTTGAGCTCGTTTTCAAGGAAATTCAGGGGATAAAATACGGGAGACATGAGAGCCGTTTACTGAATTAAGTTACCACGGATTCGGACTAGAAATAATAAAGAATAGAGAAAAAATGATAATGTCTATAAGGTAGTGAAATGTAATTGCAATTAGGGTTGAAATATGAATTTTGACCCCTTTGTGTGGTAGCTAATCCGCAATTCTACTAGTTCAAATATCATTCATAGCACCTAGCTAACTGATTTAATTTGATTGTTATCTTGTTTGATAAGAAAAAAGGTCACTCAAAATTTATAATTAGAAGACACTTTTACTAATGTGGACATCTAGCAAAGAGCTCCTCAGATCACTGCTCGTTGTTGATTACCCTAGAAGATAGTACCCCATGCCACCCGGTTTCCTTTAGATTTCAAGCCATGTGGCTCCGGCATCACGGGTTAAAACAGATAGTTCTAGACAATTGGAATTTACCGATCGAAAGTTCAGGGATGAGAAAATTGACGGACAAGTTAAAGCGGCTCAAGCTTCACCTTAAAGTTTGGAACAAAACTGTATTCGGCAACGTTTTTGACCGAGGTAAAGAAGCGGAGAAACAAGAGCTGCAGGCTAAACGGAATTTTGAAACTAACCCAAATGATGACAACATCATGGAATGGAATAGAGCAATAGCTGAATGCAAACTCACACTTGCCATGGAGGAAGATTTTTGGCGCCAGAAAGCCTCGTGCAAATGGATGCATGAGAGAGAAAGAAACACAAAATATTTCCATTCAGTCGTGAAGAAACGGGGATTTCGAAGCAGGATTAATGTGATACATGAAGGGGACGAGGAGATAACGGAGCAAAATCAAATTCGGGAATCAGCCAGGACTTTCTTTGAGAAGTTGCTTACTGAACCTCACACAAATCAATCCCTCATGGGCAAATTTGATACCATTCCTCGTGTTCTAACGGAATCGGATTTAATCACCTTGGATGCCATACCGACGGAAGAGGAAATTAGAAGTGCAGTTTTTGACTAAAACCCGAATAGTGCCGCGGGGGCTGATGGATTCAATGCTCTCTTCTATCAGCAGTTTTGGGTCGTTATTAGGGAAGATGCTTTCACGGCTACCACTGTAACTTTGATCCTCAAAATTGAAAACCCTGCCCATTGGAGTGACTTTCGCCCCATTAGCCTATACAATGTTTCTTATAAAATCATTACTAAGATCCTTAATACTAGAATTGTTGGATTTCTTCCTAAACTGGTCTCTAACAATCAAAGCAGTTTTGTGCAGGGAAGGGTGATAAGCGACAATATCTTGCTAGCTCAAAAAATGATTCATGCTCTGGATAACAAAAGCAAGGTTAAAAATGTGATGCTCAAAGTTGATATGGCGAAAGCTTATGATCGCATCAATTGGAATTTTCTCTGTCAAATGCTTCTGTCCAAGGGATTAATCTCTGAAAAATGGATATCCTGGATTCAAAATTGCATTTCTAGATGTTGGTTCTCTATACTAGTCAACGGAGAGTCCTTAGGAATCTTCAAGTCTAGCAGGGGGATCAGACAAGGAGATCCCCTATCCCATTCTTTATTTGTTATCGCTTCTGATTACTTATCTTGTGCTTTGAACAGGTTCATGGAAGAGTGCCCACGTGCTAGGTTTCGAACGTCAGCAGATATGTATGTATCACACTTAGCTTATGCGGACGATACTATGATCCTCACCAACAGTCGACCTCTATCGCTTCAGGGAGTTAAAAATATTTTAAACCATTATGAAGCTATTTCTGCCAAAAAGTTAATGCTAATAAAAGTTTTTTCTTGATAGGGAACAGTGATGCTACAGCCGCGGCAGAAGTGCAAGGGATCTTTGGTTATGTGCAAGCCTAACTACCGATTAAATATCTTGGAGCACCGCTCTTCAGGGGGCGGAAAAGGATCAGCCTCTTTGATGAGCTAATTGTCCGGATTAGAGAAAGGTTGAACGGATGGGAATGCAATTATCTATCACATGGAGGAAGGCTACAACTGATCAAATCCATAATCTTAGCTCTACAGACCCATTTGTTTCAAATAATTGAACCACCCCTGTCAGTGATTGGCAAAATTGAAGTGATGCTTAACAGGTTTTTTTGGGGTTTGAGAGACGGAAACAGAAGGCTGCATTAGACCAGTTGGAAAAGATTATGCTTCCCAGTAGAGGAAGGGGGACTTGGTGTGAGGTAAATTGACGACGTTATCCGAGCATTCTCACACAAGCTTTGGTGGCGTATGCGAACTAACAACTCTTTTTGGGCGCGTTATATGAAAAGTAGATATTGGAGCAACCACCACCCGATATATGGCCAATGTTGCCTTATCACTCATCGGTGTGGCAAAGGCTTTGTAAAATTAGGCACCATACGGAACCCGACATATTTTGGACTATAGGTGAAGGTGAGCTATCATTTTGGGAAGACGTCTGGTTAAACGGCAAAGCAATTGCAACAACTTTGGAGGGCGCCTATGGTAACCAAAAGGTTAAAGATTTTATGATGGAGGGAGACTGGGACAGAGAGAAATTGGCACAAGTCTTGGAAGGAAATATGATAGAGGAAGTCACCAGCATCAAGGTCCTAAAAAACCAACCGGACAAGGGTTTGTGGAAAAACACCCAGGACGGTCTCTTTTCCTTAAAGTCTGCGTGGGAGAAGATAAGATGCAGAGGCTAACCCTCGGAATTGTGCAAAGCGGTTTGGTCCGTCAAATTGATACCTACCATCTCCATATTTTTGTGGCGAGCCATCCATGATTGGATTCCGGTTGACGAACGGTTGCACCGCAAGGGAATAATCTTCCCGTCTAAATGTGTTTGCTGCAACGATCAGGAAACAAGCAATCATGTGTTTCTCCATAATGCAAAAATAAAACACGTATGGAATTTTTTTGCTAATAAATTTCTTGTGCAGGTCTCGGAGATAGCAACTATCAATGGAATGCTCACAGCATGGATTAGATCATCCCCATTCAGCTCAAAGAAGCACATCCGTATCACTGTGCCAGCTCTTATCCTGTGGTTTGCTTGGAGGAACGTAACAGGAGGAAACATCAGGGGACGAGTTACACTACGTATAACATCAAGCGTCAAATTATTCAGCACATTGCTACCCTCCATAAGATCAACAATATTAATAGAGACTGGTGGCTAGGAGATAACAGCGCAGCTGGAGCATTTGACATTTAGCTTCCACCTCAAACGAAAAGGGATGTTAAAATTGTGCGATGGTTAAAGCCACTGGTAGGATTAGGGGTGTTCAAACGGTTAAAAACCGAAAATTCGATTAATCGGTTCGGTTAACCGAATTTTCGGTTTTTGAATTTTGCTAACCGTTTACCGAACCGATTAAGGGCGGTTTCAGTTCAGTAATGGTAAAAACCGAAAAAACCAAAAATCATTTAAAAATAAATTTTTTTTTTTGCCGGAAATCCAAAACTGGAAGAACACCAAAAACCAAATTGTAAAATAAAACAAAAATAAACAAAGTTCAGTAGTTCACTTCAACTTTACATAAAACAATCATGATTCATGAATTAGAAATAAATATTAAACCAGCAATAATCATCCAAAACAATACAAAATCAACGAACCATCAGTTTAGTAAAAAAAATTAAACAAATAAACATCATCAGGAGGATCTCGCCTCCTCGAGCCGATGATGATGGTGGTGGGGGACTGTCGTCGTCGTCGTGGTCTTGGTGGCTGGATCTGGCGTCGCTGTCGGACGATGAGGGGCTGAGGTAGAGAGTTGCTGCACCACATGAAAAGGGGAAAGAAAATAAGCCCAGGGCTTTGTCTGAATTGTAAAATGGGAAAAGTATGGTGAGGTCAACTCGTCTCAAAGCCTTAAGTCTTAAAACTAAAAGTGTTATAACTGTAAGAAGAATAAAAAGCATGGAGTTCAGGACAGAAACACACTTATACCAAAGGTCTCCAGTTCGGTTTTTCGGTAAAAACCGAAAACTGTTCGTTTTTTACCGAAACCGAACCAAAATTGAAAATTTTAAAAACTAATAACCGAAACTGAAATCGAATCCCTTCAGTTCGGTTCGGTTCAGTTTCGGTTTGGTTCGATATTTTTGTTCACCCCTAACAACCACTCGAGCGGATCCGACCCATCACACTTGGGCATGTCCAAACGTAGTTTTAACGCAGCATGGAAACCCCCTTGCATGGGTATATCATCGCGCCGAGTCGTAACCACAATAGAATAGGGTTCGACGGCATCGCGGCCAACCCCGTGATATTTCCTTTACCCTGTTGCAGCCCCTGAACCGTCTGATTCAACGTTTGCATAGCTTCCAATTGAGATTCGAGCATCTTTTGGAATTCCTTAAAGTTCAGATCATTTTGTTCCTTGAATTCGTTGAAAGTCGCGGTCATGACCGGGTCAGCCATCTCCACAACGCCAAGAAAGCAATGAAAGCACCACTGTTAGGACTGAAATAATAAGACGTCAGAGCGGTCTCGAGCTCGTAGATAATCCGGTAAAGAACCCGTCAGCGGGCGAACTTGAGGTTGAAGAGAGACGTAAGAATCTTAGGATGAAAGAAAAATTCTATTTTCTCAATAATGAAAATAATCAAAGTTCCACAATAATAAAGCCACCAAACTAATGAGACTCCTAATAAGGCCCATTAGACAACTTAAATAAATAAAGTCTTAAACTGGAATAATAAAAGAACTTGAATTAATAATACAACTTCCATTAAGACTTGGAAACTTGATAATCCTGCTGCCATTTGGGTTTGGTCCTGACACGCCCAGATTTCTTCACACTTGCTGCAATACCAGAAACTTGATCAATAGCCCCATCTCCAGAAACCTGAGAAGCTCCGTTTTTCCCTTGGCTTCCAACTGAAACTTCGCCACCAACACTGACTCCATCAACCTGCATTCCAACACTTCCTTGTAGTGGAACCTTATCATCGTGTTAATTTTTTTTAAAATAATAAAAAAATGAATTGATGATAGTACCCCTATTTGTACTTAAAAAATAAGATTTTCTTTTGTAATTCAATACACATCTCGTCTCTTCTATCTAGTCACGAAGAAGCTGATGCAAAACCCTTCATTTTCTACACAATACGTTTATTGAGTCATAAAAGAAAACCTTATCTTCTTAAGTATAAACGGGGTACAATTGTCCATTCACTTTTTTTATTATTTTATTTTTTTTTAAATACGATAAGTGGATGACATAATGGGTAATTTGTAATTTTTTGACATATGCTATTAATTATTTGATGAAAGAATTACAACATGGGGGGTCAAGTGTAATTTTAAAACTTCTCAATGGGTGTATGTGTAATATTTTGACTAAGAGGATCACTAATTATAATTTTCTATACTTACGTCGGTGTGGACTTAATTAACCCTAATATTTAATATTACGTGCACATTAATAAGTATTTAATGCTCACCGAAAGTTTAGGGAACTGCAATTAATTTGAGTGTTAATACCGGCGACGATATTAAGGTCAAAAGCTATTTCCAAAGTTCAACCGGAGGTTGGCCAAGTGGTTGAGGGTTCTTTCTTGAAGGCAAAGATCCAAGTTCGAATCCCTGTGGCCACTTGGAGTGTGTGCGTAAAAAAAAAAAAAGCTATTTCCAAAGTTTAACTTATCAAAAAATAATAATATGTTAAAGTTAATATTTAAATCTATTAAATTCTTGAAGATTTTTTGATGATGTATGAATTTTCTTTTCATTTATCTGCTTGAAAATTTTCAGATAGTGTATATCCGAGCGTCTTTAGAAAATAAAAAAATGTGTAATATTGGATCATGGATGTAGAAATGCCGATTGAATTTGAAATGCAGCTAGCTTATTGTGCAAGTGGTTTACGTAAGAAGTGTGATATGTTCAAATTAAATAATAAAAAGGGCAAATTACATTTAACTACCTTCTCTTTAGATCTAATTACAATTTAGTCCCTGCACTTTCGTTTATTATAAATTAGTCCCTGATTTTTGTGTTTCGTTTGAGGTTCTTGTTTCCAGTTAGGGGTCCGTTAATTTTTATTCTATTTTTCCCAAAATACTCCTAAGGACTATTTTGTTATATACTAAATGTCCAGGGGTCATTTTGTTAATACTTATAAATTTTAGGGATTATTATGCAAATATTGTGTTTAAATTATATAAAATAATAATATTTACAATTTATGAATATAATTAATAAATTATATATACATACATACATATATATATATATTGTAATTTTGAGAAAAATATATAATATATTTTTATTAATTAAATAAAGACTAGTGATACATATATTATATATTGAATTGTGAAAAAAAAATTTGGTCATCCGTACTTCGCCAATTTCTGTAGTTTACCATCTCGGTCAACTTTCATTACAAATTACCATTTGAACTTCGCGATTCATTGCATACCACCATCCAAACTTTGTGATTTTCACAAACAACCTTCTCCGACTGATTTTAAAGGGTTTAGGTGGTCTGAAAACAAATCACTTGAAACTTTCGTTGCATTTTGCCATCTCAAATTTGTGATTTTTACAAACAACTTTCTCCTATGGACATTTAGCGGTTTCGGTGGCATGAAAACAATTCACGTAACTTTATTAAGGGACAAATTTATCTTTCAAAATTATTCTCTTCAGCTAAAACCATTAGGGTTTTCCGATACAATTAGTCAACTTCTCTTTTTTTTTCTTTTTTTTTTCTTATTCAGTCTTTTTTTTTCCCTCAAAATATACAATAAAGATAAGAAATACATTAATCTAAAAACTAATGGTTGACTTCTATAAGGGTTGCACTCCTCTCCGTTTGTCACATTATTTCGTGATATAATTAGATAAAACTACCCTTAATTTCATGAAACAGAAAAATACATGTTTGCATAATAAGAATTTTCAATTATATATATAAATTATAAATATTATTATTTTATATAATTTAAACATATTTGCATAATAATCCCTAAAATTTGTAAATATTAACAAAACGACCCCTAAACATTTAATATTTAACAAAATAGTCCTTAGGGGTATTTTGGGCAAAATAGTACAAAAATTAACGGAACCCTAACTGGAAACAGGGACCTCAAAAGAAACACAAAAGTCAGGGACTAATTTGTAATAAACAAAAGTATAGGGATTAAATTATAATTAGGCCTAAAGTGAGGGTAGTCAGATGTAATTTGCCCTACATCAAATCTACGTAATTTAGTGGTACGACGTTATATTTATTCGATTAAAATTTGATATCTGAGTATTTTAATATACAGTTATTATTCATAAAAAATTAAAAACAATTTTATATCTCAGCAGTTGGATTGAAAATTTTGGCAAACTCATTGTAATATAGGAAATGAGATTATGATATGTATTTCTATGCATTTAATAAAATATATAGCTACCTATTATTAATTTATTTACTAAATAAATAGACACATTAGTTATTTATTAGCTCTAAATTTGGGGCTTGAGAGTGGAAAAGAATCAGACTGTGATAGCCCAATGGGCGAGTTCTTTGTTTAATTTGATGGTCCAGTTAGAATGGGCTGTCAAAGGCCAATTTCCACTCAGTCCAGACCAATGTCTTGCTTGCATATTAACTGAATTCGTTTGTTTATTTATTTATTGGGTAGCAACAGAAACGAGCAAACATTAGTTGCTAATCACTTCGCTCTCCCTCGCGAGCTCTTCCGGAAGTTGATCGCATACCTTCCTCACCGTACATAGTTTGGCCCAGTCGAGCCAACGCGTACGCGAGGTTATTACTTGCTCTTCGAATATGCCTCAAAGTACACTCCTAAGGTTTCCGGATGAGTCTCCAACAGTCTTTAATAATATGGCCAAGAGGATGATCAATTGTGTCACCATCTTTGCAACTTTACAACTCCCTCCGAGTCAAACTTTGTTGAACATCCAGGGCTTTTGATGTGAAGTGTTGCATGGTCTCTACATCATGGAACATCAACCGGAACAAATCATTCCAGCATTCAAAGTGATAAAGCATGATGTCACCTTCCATTCTTGTTGGTCAAAATAAAGAGTCGTTAGTGGACATAAGTGGAGCTGCCCAAGCTCAATTTTGATCAAGCCTAATTCTCTCTCTCTCTCACATATGGCACTGTTGAAGAAAAGGAAATTAGAGCCGTTGGTGTCTTGGGAAAACGGCCAATTCAAGATTCAAAATGGTGCAACGGTCATCATCTCTTGCTATAAAAGGAGAACATGTTCATTAATTAACAAAAACTGACTTTCCTTGCTGAGTTTGCTACTTCTTTCTTCTGTTAACACCTATAGTTGGTTCTTGGTGGGTTGTTTTGCAAATAGCCTTGGAGCTTGTCTGGTAGAACTACTTAGTGTTTTGTTTTGTTTCGAGGACAGTTTAATATTTGTAAACTCCTTATATATCTGTGACCCCTTTTGAAAATCCTAAGTCTAAACAACTTAGGTAGATGATTAATCTTAAAGGTTCGTGTTTTCACAACCGATGGGGCCAAACCTCTCTAAATCTTGAGTCTCTTATTCTTTTACTTTATTACTTTGTTTGAGACTTGTTTAGCTGACAATTGAGCTATTAATCTGATCTTATCTGAGCTATATCTGAATTGGTTAGCTCTTGGTTGAGCTACTGAACTTTGTGAATCTTACATGGTTGAATGATCTTGGTTTGGACATTGTTGAAACTGGAACTCATTATTCACCAAGATCCAAATCTGTGTAAGTTTGATGCTTTGACTTGATTGGTTCAAAACTTAAATCTTCAAGACCTAGCTTGCGGAAAATAGAGAACTACACTTAACTTTGTCATCAAGATTTTCATCTTGAAACATCATCAATATTCATTAAAACTAAGAGTCATTGAAAGCTGGTTTTACAACTTTACCACTTTGATACTGCTGCAAGAGCATATCAACTCTTAAATTTGCTCATTGACTCAAACTACATTGAGATACTCTGATTCATATCTATGAGCAGTTGGATTTATTGACTAAGATATCAAAGTCTCACAAGTGTTGCGCGAAAAAATCTCATCTAAATCAATTCACCCCCCTCTTGATTTCTAACAAACTTGACTTTAATTATTTGAAATCTCCGTTCCCAAGTTAATTCCAACTCCTCTGAAGCCCTATAACTTCAACTGTTACGATCGTAGTTTCATCACCTAACTTAATTGCAAAATCCAACAACCAATTTCCCGTCCCATCTCTGGCTATAAACATTACCATACGTATTTAACTTAACCTACCTCTCTCTTGATTTTGTGCCAAGAAATTGAAATGGCCTCAACTTTCCTGTTGATTTCCGGTTGCTCCATAGACTACAAGTCAAGAGCCAAGACTGATAGTATTCGATGAAACACCAAAGGGCTCTATCTTATGTTGGGAAAAACCTATTCAAATTAATCGATTCGACCGAACTCTACTAATTAAAAGGATAAGTATATTATACTTGCTATTTGATTAGTCACCTTCTCTAAATTTTCCACCAATCATATGACAAGTATAAATAACACTCCCCCTCCTCCCCTATTACACCATTTTGATCTAGCCAGACTCGTGGTAGAATTACCCCTTATGTTGATACTCCCATTTATTTCGTTTTTTTCCCTAGAACCCCATAAAGTGGCCATGAATTAAATGACCTTCCACTCATATTCATGTACTACTGCATTCCGGACGTGACTTCTCCGAACTTTGCCCATCTAACCCAAGTCTTCAAAGTTTATAAATCTCTCCCAGTCTCTGCAATCAACTACTTTTTTTTTTCAGATTTCCATAGAGATCCTACTTTGCAATTATTAATTGGCATTAAATATAGTTTCGTGTTGGATAAATGTCGATATTCAATTCCATTATTAAATCAATAATCGCAATATTAATCCAATGGAAATCATTAATAACCATGTAACTGTTTCACAACAATAAACTCAATTAATTTCATAATATTCTTCACTAGGTTAATATTCTCCAAAATTAACCAATCATATGTATGAATTAACAATAATACATGCAAATTCTTGAAACCCTCAGACCAAACAAGGCTGATAATATTACAATGATATATTAATATATGTAATTAATGATAAGATATATTTTTATAAATACTTAAATACTCACTTTTTAAAGTTATATTTAACTACCCCAGCAATGTGAGTATACATGAAATAGTCACCCCAGTCTATGATCTTTGGATCAAAGTAAAACATCTCCTTCTCATCAACCCGACATCTTTCCTCTACGGCCTCCCTTAAGTTCATAGCGTTCATATCGTGGAATCTACACAACAAAAATGATACAAAAATCATTTCAATTGTATATAGGAAGGGAGATTATAGTTAACTTTAAGAGAGGGAAACAAGAGAGAGAGAGAGAGAGCATGCGCTTACACTCCATTGAAGAAGATGTAGGGGCTAAATAGTTCAACTATCCGCATCAAGAACTTGATCTTTCGAGAAAGGTCAGCATGCATCCCTTGGAAAAGCAATTTGCAGCTTGCTATGTTTACAAGCCATAAAACCTACGTAGTAGGAGGACGATAAGAGTGTACTGAGAATTTATGGTACCGTACGTACCTAAAAATTTACGTTAAATGAGTAAAGTTATACTAGTTTATTCTGAATGATTTTTGAATTAGAGAGATTAATTTATAATTTCACCGGATATCCGGACAGTAAATATAATGCACACTAAGAATATATAGTCATTGTGTAGCAATTAGCATATATATAACTATTGATCAGTA
>JBBMKE010153099.1:0-15775 GCA_037834125.1 Lippia alba | reverse complement strand
GTGAGATAAGAATATATTCTTGCCTGCCTCCATATGTTTTCCTAGCCTCGGGAAGCTTCATCCTTCTCGGGTCAATTGTAATAGCGATGAATTCTTTCAGCATCAGATTTCTGGCTGCTTCCGTTTGTAAACTTATGCATGGTATGGACACTTCATTGGTTGAAACCGATAAAGTTCTTCCTCTACGTTCGTCCGATAAAACATGTTTTCTTTGTAAAAGTTCAGATAGCCGCTGATCTTCCAAAAATATGCTTTTGCTACATGTGGATTCTGGGGTATACAGTAGATCATACCCACTCTTGATGTGAATATTTTTCCAGGCATCTTCGTTTATGTGCCTTACACATAGCACCCTTGGGATGCCAAAACACCAACATTCCCCCAGCCTTATCCTGCAGGTATTTATCTAAGGTACATTGATCAATCATCTAACATTGATTCCAACTACTCTAACTTGGTACAATGGATGAAGAACATCGAAACTTTGATTTTTCAATAGAAGTTAAAAGAGTAAAAAGAACGAGATTAAACATCAACATTTAGCGCAAATTAAAGGAGAATATGAATATTTGGAGTTTAAATATAATTAAGTAAAATTATTAATTTTAGATCTACATAAACTATAATTTAAACAAATAAATTAAAAAGTAAAAAATAAGTAAAGGTAAATTTGCCGCCGAGCACAACAAATCAGAAGACCACATATCTGCATTGTATTGTTAATAACCAACGAAGTTAAGAAGCCAACATGGAAAGGAAATGAATAATCCAGCCTCCAAGTTTTTCCATTACGCTAGCCTCCTATTGCAGCAATTTCTTAATCCAAGGCCTAATGGCTCGAGTTTCCGGTAATATGGTACTACTATTGTAAATACACATATATAAATGAAAAGCAAGACTTTTGAGTTCTGAGTGATGTTGAATTTCATAAAAAAAAATAAAAAAAAAAGAAGTTAATTCACATTAAAGCCAACATTGAATGTTAGGGAATTAAATAACAACATTTAGTGTATATTAAAGGAGAATAAAAAGAGTGAGAGAATATGAATAGTTATTATTAATTTTATTGACCAATATAAATTATAATTTAAATAGTCAAATTAAACTGTATAAGGGCAGTTTGGCCAATTCACAATCGCAAACCATCTTATCCACACTTTTATATAGTTATAGATAGATTATAGATTGGTCAGGATTCAGATCAAAAATTAACATTTCACATGGATATTATACATTTCAAATTGGAGTATTCGTGCCTAGTTAATTATCTGTATTTCTTGAGGGACATGGACTACAAGGAGACGCCCTTTGAGTAAGTTCTTGACCCTACGAATTTTGGAATAAGAATTACGAGTTTCGATCTTACTTAGTTGGAAAATTTTTGAATTCCGCTGCTTTTCTGATCCGCTTTTCTAACAGATTGTCAATCAGTTCATCCCGAAATTATTAAATTCGAGGTTTTTTAGCTATTGAAACCTATCTCAAATATCATTCAACAGATCTTGAGAAACTTCAATGTGAGAGATTAGGTTCGATGGTGTTTTTGCTCCACATAAGCAATAGTTAATTGATGTTTTCCAATACTTGTTTTATTTGCTTTTCATTAATAACTATTTTGGAGGGATGTCTCCAATACTAATTTTATTATACGGAGATATCGTCCTTTGTATGATGTCTCCATTACCAAATTTTTATCATTAGTGTCACTAACCATCGTTAATGTATGATCGAGGGAAAAACCTTTTTTCGTAAAACTTTAAGACCATGAAACCTCCAAGCGTATTTTTTCAGGATCGTTTTCTGTATCTTTGATTTATTTAGCGTGTATGCACTAATTTTGATAACTTGTTTCTTTTTCATCAAATTCTTTTAGTGATAGAAAAACCAAAAGATATAGTCTGCTTAGTTGAGATTTAATCATTATGCACTAATGATTATGTCTAAATGAAAATTTAGTAGACGGTATTTTTTAACATTGATTTTAATAAATTTTTATATGCATTAAAAATAAATTTTAGTTTTTGTGATGCAATTGCAATATAATTAATAAAATATTAGAATAATTTCTTGTAAAAAAAAAGGTAATATTGCTTAGAGTTGCCTATAGAATTGAATGAAATCTAAAAGGTTGCTTCAAATGTTTAGTTTTTGATGCGCCCTAATTCTGGGCGAGGCCCAATCCGCAATAACGGCCCAAGAAGTACGTAGAAAATGAAGTCGTGGCCTGCTCCGTAATAGTGATCCGGAAGTCTTCGAAAAAGCGTTGGATTGCAGCAAGATCCCGGGAGACAGCATTTGCGCTCCATGCAGGAAGTGTTCATGTATCTTACGGGTTGCTGCCGGAGAACCCATATCGCCTTACCCGATAAGATTGTTCGTCCCTTGTGAATTGCGGGAAGTTGTTGGTTCATGATAGAGTCTCTTAAGGCTGGTAAAGATCACGCGCAGAAGAGGAGTCTGTATCCCATGATGGTTGCGTGATCTTTATCCCTTCTTTTTCTCCTCAGATACCTCAACTACCTTCGCCTAAAAAGTAGGAGTTGTTCAATGTACAAAGGGAGGAGTCTTCAAAGCAAGAAAGGGGCACGAAGAACTCTAAACAAGAACAGAAATACTACAGCAGTCTAGCAATCTCTTTTTCTTTTCATAAACCTATTTTCTGTAATCCCAGAAGTACGATAATAAATAAATATCATATATTCTATCATTCATCTTTATCTTTTTACTCCTTTGATCCATAATTCCACATTGTTTTATAAATTCGACGTTGTCACTTTTTTGGTGCACAACATCTGGCGCCGTTTGTGGGTTTGTGGGTTGAGGGTGAAAAAATTAAGCAAAACACAGCCATTGTCATGGAGAAACATAATGCTGCCACTCCTAGAACATTAAGCAGTAGAGAAATCCGAGACCGTATGACCGCCAAGAAATTAACCAGCCAGGAGGTACACGATTTGGTGGCTGCAAAGAACTCAACTAGCCAAGATGCGAGAGATCTTTTAGTTGCGGGAATGCTAAATGCTCAGAATGCACAAGATCTTGTCGCAGCGGGCATGCTGACTCACCAAGAGATACAAGATTTCCTAAAAGTTTCCAGCAACGTAGGCAAGGAAGGTCGAATCATAACAGACCCAAGAAAGGATGGTAATACAGGCATTGATAACATGGAAAAAAGAAATGAGGAGGCAAATGTCGGTCCTGATACTGATTGGCAGAGAAAAACACATTTTGAGATGGAGAGAAATGTGAGGTATCAGGCGAACCCGGAGATCCCATTCCCGCCAGTAGGAGGACAGATTATCAGGGGTGCAAGAGACGTAGAGCAACTCGCCGATGTGACTACACAGCTGCAACAGAGATTGCTTGAATTGGAAAAACGGGTCCACACTGGATTGCAAAAAACCTTTAGAGGTGGAAACCCGTTCGGACCTGGAGTAATGGCGGATAGTCTGCCTTCAGGTTGTAACACTACTGGTTTCCCGGAATACGACGGGACCTCAGATCCTCAGCATCACCTCGCCCGTTTTGGAAACTTGGCTATATTATATGGGTACTCAAATGCTGTGAGGTGTAAAGTATTCTTGACTACTCTCGTTCGTACGACACAGGAGTGGGCAAGTCAGTTACCTCCCGGCTCCATACACTCATTCGAACAATTCTCAGCACTGTTCTTACACTAGTTCGCCAGTAGCAAGCAGCAGCCCAGGGGAAACAACATACTGTTTGTTGTAAAGGAACGGGAGCAGGAGTCTCTAAGAAGCTATGTCGCCAGGTTTACTACTGTATACTTGGAGGTACCAATGGCTACCCCAGAGGTTAAAATGAGCGCCTTTGATGAGGGGCTCAGACGGGGAGAGTTCCATAAAGCATTAGCCAGAGATCCAACCAGTAGTTGGGACGAACTTTTGGCTCGAGCAGAAAGGGAAGTGAATACTGACGAGGCAGAGATGAACAAGGGCTCGAAAACCTATAAAAAAAGAAGAGAGCTACAAGAGGATAACCGCATGCAGGGACCCCATAAGTGACACAGGGGCATCGAAATTAGAGAAAGGCCCATAACACCCGTACCACGATTTGAGCAATACACGGTCCTGAGAGCTACACACCTTCTTAAACCCTAATGCAAATTCAGAACACTGGACTAGTTAATTGGCCTAGAGGGTAAGAAAAAGGTCCTCGCAAAGCGCCATCAGATCGATTCTGTAGATTTCACAATGACTATGGCCATGACACAGATGAGTGCCGCCATTTGAGGGATGAGATCGAGAGGCTGATTTGTGAAGGATACCTCCAGTAGCTAATATGCCAAGATCAAGCGAGATGAGGGGATATCTTACCAAAAAAAGTAACATGAGCGCAGGATAGAAGCCTCACTTGGAAGAGACTAGCAGGAAAGGCACTGCCATGGCGAGAGACAGCCGCCAGAGAACCACCTAGGTGGAATGCACATAAAAGGGATAACACTGCGCCACGAGCTCCTAAGGCAGAGCCTGAACAGTTGGAGAATCCCACCCGTACCGGGAATCAAACAAATCGAGGAGTGATAAAGATGATTTCAGGAGGACCTACTGATGGCGATTCTCACAGAGGCAGGAGAGCCCATGCTAGGGACGTAGTGGATGTAGAGCTGACTAACTTCAATGCCATGAAGCTGGAAGGAGATAGGGATCTTCCAGTTATACAGTTTGGCCCTGCTGATATGACGGGATTATATGCGCCTCATAATGACGCACTAGTAATCACCGCCGGGATAGTAGGTTATGAAGTGGAAAGAATATTCATTGATAGTGGTAGCTCGGTGGATGTGTTTTATGTTGATGCTTATCACCAAATGAATTTAGGAGACGTAAAGATGTAGCCCGTCAACCCAGCATTATATGGGTTTGCAGGAGAGACCGTTCGACCTTTGGGGGTTGTAACACTCCCCTTGACAATGGGGACGCCACCCTTGATAAGAACCAAGATGGTATGATTCTTAGTGGACATGCATTCTGCCATATAACGCCATCTTGGGAAGATCCTCTCTGAATACTTTCCAAGCAGTGATATAGACATATCATATGAAGATTAAGTTCCCGGTGGCCGACAAAGTGGGGAAAGTGGTTGCACATCAGCATAAAACCAATTTCGTTAAGACAGTACAACTAGGCGATAGATAGGACACCCACTATAAGAGGTTAAAGAGGAACAGGAATGAGAAGAGCCAGAGGGTAATGGAGGACAGTGAAGAGAAAAAGGGAAAAATAATTTATCCCCGAGTGGAGCCCTCAGAAGAGTTAATGATGGTCGAACTAGTTCCTGGTGATCCTTCCAAAACCGCGCGGATAGGAGCTCAACTAGAAGGAGAACTCAAGGAAAAAGTGGTTGCCTGCCTTAGAAGGAACATAGATGTGTTCCTATGGTCTTCTAAAGATTTGGTAGGGATAGACCCAGAGGTGGCGGTTCACAAGCTCAACATGGACATGTTTGTCATACTGGTTAAGCAGAAAAAATGCACTCATGGGGCGGACAGGGATAGGATAATGCAAGAAGAGGTGAATAAACTGTTGCAGGCAGGGCACATCAGGGAAATCCAATACCCGGAGTGGCTATCCAATGGAGGATAGTCTTGGTGCGAAAAGCTGCAAACAAATGGAGGATGTGTGTGGATTTCTGAAATTTGAATGACGCTTGCCCCAAAGATTTTTACCCCTTGCCGAATATAGACCAATTTGTAGACTCAACATCAGGATGTGAATTGCTAAGCATAACGGACGCTTACCAGGGATACAATCAAATTCCACTGGCCCCAAAAGATCAAAAGAGGTTGTTTTCATCACGGCAGGAGGGACATACTGCTACCAGGTGATGCCCTTTGGCCTCAAGAATGCGAGGGCCACATATCAACGGCTGGTGGACCGAATGTTTAAAGACAAGATAGGGCAAAATATGGAGGTTTATGTGGATGATATGCTGGTAAAAAGCAGGAAGGCATTAGATCACATTGCTGATCTGGAGGAAGCCTTCCGGGTGCTCTGTCACTATAATATGAAGCTAAACCCCGAGAAGTGCTCGTTTGGAGTGAAGGGAGAAAGTTTCTAGGATTTTTAGTGACAGAACGAGGGATAGAGGCAAACCCCACTAAGATCAGAGCAATCCAGGAAATAAAGTCATCTGCTACAACAAATAAGGTGCACCGTTTGACATGAAGGATAGCGGCTCTTAGCCGTTTTATCTCACGCTTGGCCTAGAGGAGTCTGTCGTTCTTCCAAACATTGAGAAAAGTCGCTTGTTTCGAGTGGAATGAAGAATGTAAGAAAGCCTTCGAGGACCTGAAAAAATACTTAGCAGATATCCCATTGCTGGTGAAGCCTGTGCCTGGAGAGCCTTTGTATCTTTACTTGGCAGTCACCAGTCAGACTATAAGTACTATCCTAATACGTGAGGAACAAGGGGTACAGAGGCCAATTTACTACGTAAGTAAAGTTCTTCAGGGGGCAGAGCAGAGGTATCTAGAGATGGAAACGCTGGCGTTAGCTCTAGTCGTGTCAGCTAGGCGGTTGCGGCCGTATTTCTTGTCTCATGCTGTAATAGTACATACCAATCACCTAATGAAGCAGATATTAGGGAAGCCCGAAGCAACAGGATGATTGGTGAAATGGGTAATGGAGTTAGGAGAGTTTGATATCTCGTATTCACCCCAGACGGCAATTAAGGCGCAAGCATTGGCGGACTTCCGTATCGAGATGGCAGGACCAACTCCACAGGAAGAGTGCCCCTGGTTGCTGCATGTGGATGGATCATCTACTAACTTGAGGAGTGGGGCTTTGATAGTCCTGACTAGCCCGGAGGGAGATGAGCTCGAGTTTGCTGTGCGATTGGATTTCAACGCATCCAACAATGAAGCAGAATACGAGGCTCTCATCATATGGATAAAGCTAGCCATTGAAGCAGGAGCTCAAGGTCTGCTCATATATTCGGACCCCAAGTTAGTGGCATATCAAGTTGGAGGCAAATATGAGGCTAAAGAAGAACGGATGATGGAATATTTGAAGACCATCGGGAAAATCCACGAGAGGTTATCATATTTCGAAATGCATCAGATACCCCGAAAAGAAAATTCCAAGGCTGACTACTTGGGTAAACTAGTTAGCTCATTGTAGAATGTCCGCTCCCGGAAGATCACAGTATTGACCTGCACCAGGGTTGGCAAAAAAAAGGAAGTACTACCTGCGAAAGACGGTCCTAATTGGAGAGAATATGTATTCAAGTATTTAACAGGAGGGGAAGAACAACTCACAAACCAGCAAGACACCTCGCACCTGCACAGCAAGGCGGCTTGCTTCGTATTGATTGGAGGCGTTCTCTATAAGAAATCACTAACCAAGCCCTTGTTGATGTGCCTCTCGAAAGGGGAAAGCGAACAAGTTATCAGGGAAATTCATAAAGGAAGCTGTGGGAATCATTCAGGATGGCGAGTTTTGGTACAAAAAATATTGAGAGCAGGGTACTTCTGGCCGACGATCAAAGCAGATGACAAGGACTTCGTAATGAAGTGTGTGGAGTGCCAAAAGTATGCTCCTATGCTACATCAGCCCGGGGAAGCCCTCACAGCAATGCAAGCCCCGTGCCCATTTTCTAGATGGGGCGTGGATATCATAGGTCCCTTGCCTCTGGGAAAAGGTCAAACCAAGTTTATGATCGTGGCCGTGGATTATTTTCGCAAGTGAGTAGAAGCTGAAGCTGTGGCCAGAATCACTGAAGTGGAGGTCATCAAATTCCTCAAAAGAAACATAGTAACCCACTTTGGGGTGCCCCGTGAACTGGTATCTGATAATGGTCGGCAGTTCAGAGGGGCAAATTAAGAGCATGGTGCGAAAACTTAGGCATTAAACAATGTTTTTTATCTGTCTGTCACCCACAGGTAAATGGTCAATGGAAGTAATGAACATAATCCTGTTACACGGGCTCAAAACAAGGGTGGAACGTGCCCGAGGAAAATGGGCCGAAGAGCTTGATTTGGTATTATGGGGATACCGCACTACACCAAGCAGTACTACAGGAGAAACCCCTTTTAATCTGGTATATGGGGCCGAAGCAGTAATCCCTACAGAAGTGGGTGTGGCTACACACCGGATGCTCGCCTACGAGGCGGATCAAAATGAGACATTAATGAGAGAGCTTGGACACCATAGAAGAAGCAAGAGATAGAGCCTTCATTCGTTTGGCTCAATACAAAAGTCGAATAGTAAGCGCTTATAATAGAAAAGTGAAACTCCGAGAATTCCAAGTAGGGGACCTCGTGCTCCAAAGGGCCGACTCTTTGAAGCCCGTGGGAAAGTTGGGACCCACATGAAAAGGGCCATACAAAGTGGTTAAGATTGTGGGACGTGGTTCATATGGATTGGAGGACATGAGCGGAACACCACTACCGTGCCCATGGAATGTGCAAAATCTGAGGAAATTCTATTCTTAAAGGAGCAGCTGCTTTTGACAAGTCATTATTCTACAACTCTCATTACAGTAGGATATATTGAAGTACTTCTCTGTTTTGTGTTCTTTCCTAGAAGTTTTGATCATTTCATGCAAATAAGCATAGTGAGGGCGGTGGCTTTTGACGCCTTAGCTATTTTATTTTTACAAATAAGGGTTGCGGCCTGGCACCATTTCGTGAATAAAGTTTTTACATTCGCCTATGCGTTACGTATTCTTGTGTATTGTGTTTCTTTGTGTCGGGATGTCCCAGATAAATAATAACTATATCGCATGAGTTCGTTAATTAAGTATAGCGTACAAATAGGGCAAAGCCTAAAGATTTTAGCATCAATAAAAGCCCCGAAGATTGCGGCATCGATAAAAGCCCTGACGATTGTGGCATCGATTCAAGCCCAAAGATTTTGGCACCGATTAAAGCCCAAAGATTTTGGCATCAATTAAAAGCCCAAAGGCTTTGGCATCGATACATTCCAAAACGATCAAAAAATTCCTTAAAAAAGAAGAAAAGAAAAAAGATGGGAATTTCACGGGTTAAGGAGAATATATCCTTATTCAAATAAGGAAGAATGTTGGTAGAATTCGAGTATATTCTTATTCAAATTTTACATAAATACAACAATATGCGGACACGACGGAGGCACTAGCCTGCCCAAATTTTATATAAGAGTGGTATTGGTTCCGAGAATGCAGGTGCGATGAAGGCACCCTCCTGCTTGAATTTCAGGAATGTAATAAGTATATACTGCCATCATCAATAATGCAGGCACGACGAAGGCACCCTCCTGCTCAAATGTCAGAAATGTACAAGTATACCGCTACCATCAGAAATACAGGCGCAGCGAAGACACTCTCCTGCTCGGACTTGGCGTTGCTATGAGCTTGACCGAAACCAGCAAGGTGTGATATCTTATCACCATTTTTTTAAATAAAGGGGGGTGCAAACGTGACAAAAATGCGTCCTCGCTCGAAGTATATACATGCAAATACAACATCATTTTCGAGAGAAGGAATACAACGATAATGCAAAGTGTGAAGTCGTTCCCTATGCTCTAGCATAGTTGCTGGATTAAAACAGTGCAAAGTGTGAAGTCGTTCCCTATGCTCTAGCATAGTTGCTGGATTAAAATAGCCTCACAGTTTTAGGATTAAATCAAAGAAAAGTGACAGCCACACAAGTGCGGGATAAACCAAAGAAAAATAGCAATAACAAGCCTCCAGCAACATTATTCTTGAAAACAAAAAGGCGCGCAAACATCGGCCCTCGAAATCGAAAAAAGTATAGAAGTAATATCAAATCCAAAGCTCAAAGAAAAAAGATAACTAGACAATTTTCCCAAAGAAATGCAAGTACCAAATCAGCTACTGAAAACGTTCAGAAGAGATAAAAAGTAATAACGAAAGCATGAATTCGACTGGAGGAATCATTCCTTAGGAATTGAAGGCGGCGATCCAAGTACAGGTGCGGTGGAGTCCAGTATTTTGGCTGGACGAGTGTTGGTAGAGGCATCAATGGGCACTTCCTGAACAGCGGAAGAAGAACTCGGTTGCGTGGCATTCTCTCCAGCGGTCACAGCCGGTTTAATGTTTTCAACTTACCTCCCCTTATCTATAAAAAAAAGAGAGAGAGAGAGAGAAAATATATGCAATAAGGAAAAATAAGAATTAATATTTAAATATAAAAAAAAGAGGGGAATAGTAGCAGTTTCGACAAGGCTCGCAGGGTGATATGCTCAAGACAGATAAAGTGTGAGTTAAACCGGCATCTTACCTTTCAAGACAACCCCGGGATCGCCAAAACTGTCCTCAGCCACCTTGGTAGCTTCCAAGAAAGCAAGATCAAAGTCTGTTAGTAATTTTCCCGAGGTCAGTAGTCGTCTCTTGCAATCATTGAAGCCATCGGAAAAGTGGAAAATGGCCATAGCAGTATCAGAAAGGGGAAGCTCCCGATTGAGGGGAAGGACAGGGGACACTCCAAGAGCTCTCATCTTACTTTGACAAATAGTATCTATCAGTTGTTGACCCAACGCTGTGTGGGGATAATGCTGATAAGAAGCCTGGCGAGCATCTTCCACAGCAGCCGAGTGTTCTTCTTTGAGGACATCTAGACGCTGCTCCAGCTCTTTCCTCATCAGGCGTTCTCCTTGATAGTCACCTTTAAGGTCTTGATATTTGGCTTCAAGGTCAGCCTTCATCTGTGCATAGTCCTTCTTAAGCTCTTCATACTTTTCTGTCGCCTTCGCATTAGCTGGGGAGCCGCACCTGGCCAACCATTGGCCTACCGTCATGCTAGCCTGAAATAATGGAACCAAGGGATCACAATTCAAAAAAGAGAACAGGCAGTGATACGTGAAACACGTTAAGACAGTTGAGCAAGAACAATACCTGAGTAGTGAGCAGCTCCACCTGTTTAGGAACCTCCTCGAAGGGTAAGTTGTTCAAGAAAAATTGATCCGGGGCGGTAGGCATACCCCGGAGCATTTGCAGGGCAGCCCCGCTATCTCCTTCGGCAAAAATAGAAGCGGCCGCTAGTATATCCCAACCAGGCCTGTGGCAACTTTCCATCAGTCCTGAAGGAACCCTAGAGGGAGGTGGAGGCATATTGGTTGTGCTCACATGGGAAAAGCGGAGGAAGAGCTGGAGGCTGCAGGGAGAACCGTCGGGGTGATTAACGGGAAAAACCCCATCTCGCGATGCCTTTTCAAGCTAATATCAAACCTGTCATTTCCACGCTTCTCGGCACGAATCCTCTCCAAAGACTCAGATAAGGGGCGACGGTCAAAAGAGGATCCACTGGATATGGAGCGATGGTTTGAGGAAGAATGACCTTGGGTGGAAGTCCTTGAAGAATCTTCAGTAAAGCGAGCCATCTGGATAAGTTCTAGTTCTGAAAAAAGAAAGAAGAAAAGAATTAATACAGCAATATCGATCGATAAAAGAAAATTAAATATACAGCAAGCATGCAAATCAAACGAGACAAGGCTGATACAGCTGTGGCAAGATCAAGAAGAATAGTAATAGAAGCTAAACCAAAATGAGCAAGCAGAAGTTCATCGCATAGTTTTCGGATATGGAAAATGTGAACGTTCAGGTCTACTAATAGTTCAGAAGAAGCTTGAGTGATGGATAAGCTCTTCCATTGAGCTAGACGAGGCGGACGAAAAGAGAAGGTGCTAGAGAGATTCTGGAGTTGGGAGTGTCGCACGAAGAAGTACTTGGTTTTCCACCCTCAGGGTGAGTTTTAGGGGTTTTCAGGAAAGTGGTCGTCCCGCGAGAAAGGGTGTAAAAGACGCCCGGAGCGACAGAGAGGAGATAGTAAAAGGAATGGAAGTCATGTACCCTTAACCGTTTCCCAAGGTGTTTTAGTAGTATGATGTAAGCTATGATCATGGAAATAGCGTTTGGAGTTAACTGGGTGAGACAAATATCTAATTTCTGTGATAATTTCATAATGAAAGCAGGAAGAGAGAAGCGCAGCCCTGCTCTCAAATGAGCTTCATAAAAACAATAGTAGCCTCGAGGTGGTTGATGAGGGCGTTTGTCTAGTTAAGGGACGCGAAGCTCCCAATTGTCAGGAATGCTCATATCGCTTCTGAGCTTTAAAAGGTTTTTGTGAGTTAGGGATGAACGGATGTTGACATAGTCAGGAGCGAGGTCATCATCATTGTCTTGCTCCACTTCTTCTTCCCCCTCCCTCCGGATCATCTTCTTCACTTGTACAATCAGAGCTCCTGGAGTCGTCGTCGTAACCAATAGAACCATTGGAGCTGGTTGCATCCACGCTGTCACCTGCGCCAGCATCAGCCGCGGTCTTGGTAGTGGAAATAGCAGGTTTACCTGGGAAATAGCAGGTTTACCTGTACCCTCTCCCTGTTCGTGGATAGATTGGCTGGAATGCGAGGCCATGGTTGCCGCTAAAAACTCGAGGCCTAAAGGGCTGCTTTGCTAGCAGAAATATAATAGGAAGTATAGGCAGTAAGATCAATAGGGACCCCCGTATTGAAGAATGCAAACAAACTCACATGCGTGAAAATTCAAAGAAGAAATTATAAGGCAGATTAGACAGATGAAGCCCTAATAATGTTCGAAGAGGCACACGCAAATTCCATCTCAAATACCATCAACATAAACTTAGCTATCTCGTGCCCTTCATAGAAAGAAAAGGTGAAGTATTACCTGTGAAAGAGAAGCCAACCGAGAGTAGAACCCACGGGTACAGGGGAGAAGTATGATTGACAAAATCTGCACTTAATAATAAAGGCAAGTTATTGCCCGGAGGGTAAAGGCTGAATGGTGGTACAATAGAAGTAGAGAAAAGTGATGTTGAGAACATACCTTGTAAAGATGTAGGAAACGAAGATTTGACGAACCGCCAAGTTTAATACCTCTATTTTATAGCCTTGAGAGATTAATAGTCCAGGTTATGTGGTATTTGATGATAATTATCCTTTTATGATTGATAATGTCGTGTTCATGATTCCTAAATATATTGCTAGAATATTATCCTATAGGAAGATAAGTGTGTACGTAACGTTGTTCTATAGGATTACTAGATGCCCAAGGGATGATTATACCTGGTAGTCTACCAAATGAAATGAAAGAAAATATTTGTATATTTGGGTAATGGCTTTGTAAAATTTGGATTTATCTCTTCATGTAACTATATTTGGAGGGGGTCTTTGTTTAGATCAAGAAGAGGAGTCCTCACTCTCGGGAATGCTGGAAGAATAATATTGTCATTTGGCCTCAGGGGATTGACCCGCAAGCAAGTAGTATCACTCTCGCAGTTGGATACTCTCAACTACGAGAGTGGAGGAGTGAATGATGCACCCTAATTCTGGGCGCGGCCCAATCCGCAATAACGGCCCAAGAAGTACGTAGAAAATAAAGTTGTGGCCCGCTCCGTAATAGTGATCCGAAAGTCTTCGGAAAAGCGTTGGATTGCAGCAGGACCCCAGGGAGACAACATCTACGCTCCATGCAGGAAGTGTTCTTGTATCTTACGGGTTGCTGCCGGAGAACCCATATCGCCTTACCCGATAAGATTGTTCGTCCCTTGTGAATTGCGGGAAGTTGTTGATTCATGATGGAGTCTCTTAAGGCCGGTAAAGATCACGCGTAGAAGAGGAGTCTGTATCCCATGATGGCTGCGCGATTTTTATCCCTTCTTTTTCTCCTCAGAGACCTCAACTACCTTTACCTAAAAAATAGGAGTTGTTCAATGTATAAAGGGAGGAGTCTTCAAAGTAAGAAAGGGGCACGAAGAACTCTAAACAAGAATAGAAATACTACAACAGTCTAGCAATCTCTTTTTCTTTTCATAAACCTATTTTCTGTAATCCCAAAAGTACGATAATAAATAAATATCATATATTCTATCATTCATCTTCATCTTTTTACTCCTTTGATCCATAATTCCATATTGTTTTATAAATTTGACGTTAACACTTTTTTGGTGCACAACAGTTTTCATTAGTTGATCAAGAATCATTTTGCTCCATATTTTTTTAAGGCTGACAACAACATAATTCATCAAAATATGAAATATTACAAACAACTCCACATATATGTCTTATTGCTCTTGAACATAACTTGCACCAAATGTCTTATCCTTCACTCGGGCTTGGTGTTCATTACTTGATCTCTACAATGGTAAAAGATATTGAACCAGAAGATGGATCCCCTTGATGTCCATCTCCGGGTGGGCTCGGTCCTTCTTCTTTAATACCACCAACAATTGGAGGTGGATCCCCTTGATGTCCATCTCCGGGGCTTGGTCCTCCTTTTTTTATCCCTCTAATAATTGCAGATGGATCCTCTAGATGTCCTTCACCTGGGCTCGATGCTGATTCCTTGACCCCTCCAATGGTTAAGGAAGTGAAATCATGAGGTAGATCCCCAGCATGTGGTCCTCCACGTAGGCTTGGTTCTACTTCCTTAAGTCGTCTGGAGTTTATAATGAAAGTTGGATCCCCTCCATGTCTTTCGCTTGGGCTTGATTTCAATTTCTTGATCCTTCCAATGGTTGAAGATATTAAACTAGGATGTGGATCCCCTTGATGTCCATCTCCAGGTGGACTTGGTCCTTCTTCCTTTATCCCACCAACAATTGGAGGTGGATCCGCTTGATGTCCATCTCCAGGTGGGCTTGGTCCTTCTTCCTTTATCCCACCAACAGTTGGAGGTGGATCCCCTTGATGTCCATCTCCGGGGCTTGGTCCTCCTTTCTTTATCCCACTAACAATTGCAGATGGATCCTCTAGATGTCCTTCACCTAGGCTAGGTGCTGATTTCTTAACCCCTCCAATGGTTGAAGAAGTTAAATCATGAGGTAGATCCCCAGCATGTGGCCCTCCATGTCGGCTTGGTTCTATTTCCTTAATTCGCCCGGAGTTTATAATCAAAGTTGGATCCCTCCCACGTCCTTCATTTATTCTTGATGTCAATTTCTTGATCCTTCCAATGGTTGAAGATATTAAACTATGATGTGGATCCCCTTGATGTCCATCTCCAGGTGGGCTTGGTCCTTCTTCCTTTATCCCACCAACAATTGGAGGTGGATCCCCTTGATGTCCATCTCCAGGGCTTGGTCCTCCTTTTTTTATCCCGCTAATAATTGCAGATGAATCCTCTAAATGTCCTTCACCTGGGCTCGGTGCTGATTCCTTGACCCCTCCAATGGTTGAGGAAGTTAAATCATGAGGTAGATCCCCAGCATGTGGTCCTCCACATCGGCTTGGTTCTACTTCCTTAAGTCGTCTGGAGTTTATAATGAAAGTTGGATCCCCCCCATGTCTTTCGCTTGGGCTTGATGTCAATTTCTTGATTCTTTCAATGGTTGAAGATATTAAACTTGGATGTGGATCACTTTGATGTCCATCTCGGGGTGGGCTTGGTCCTTCTTCCTTTATTCCACTATTAATTGGAGGTGAATTCCCTTGATGTCCATTTCCAGGTGGGCTTGGTCCTTCTTTCTTGATTCCTCTAACAGTTAAAGAAGTTAAACGAAGAGGTGAACCTCCTTCAAGTACCTCTCCATATGGAGTTGACCCTTCATGTTTTATCCCACGAATGGTGATAAATAAATATTGATTGTCTCCTTTAGGTGGCCCTCCTCTCTTCACTTGTGGCGTATGAAACTCTTCTAAAATGTTTTTAATAACATTATTGGTAAGCTCAAGATGGTTACTGCTCAAAAGTCGGGCCTCACTCAGAAAAAGAAAATAATTTAGAAGAATAACACAAAAGAAACTTGCAATGTTTTTCATACTTTGTAACATTATACTAACTTGAAAAGAAAATT
>JBBMKE010152878.1:0-15778 GCA_037834125.1 Lippia alba | reverse complement strand
CTAGGGTTTGATTGAGAAGAAACGGAGAGTGCGCTTCCCATGGCTGACGATCTTAAACCTCTTCTTAAACCCTCTCTTCTTCTTTTCCCAATTATAATATTTTTAATGTTTTTTCTCTTTGTTTATTTGGTGTTGATGCCTCAGCTAAATAATACTTTTTGACTGTTGAAAAGTCACCTTACGTATTCTTGGATCTTGGCAAACAAGTTACAAGTCTTCCTAGCAGAGAGATTAAAATAATTTCAAAAACAAATATTTACAATCTTAAGGCTTTTACCCTAATTAGAGTTCTATTAGTCGGATCTCAATTTTTTATTTTGTTTTTGCCTTTATTGAACTTCGAGAAAGTGGCACGAGATTAGTTAGATATGAACACGGCAACAAAAACACAATACATTTCACACGGTTCAAGCCATCTAGTGAAATGTATGAATAAGTAGATAGCTTGATGGCAAACCTAAATGTCTAAATATGTCAAGTAGATAGCTGATGGCAAACCTGAATTTCTAAATAGACAGCTTAGAAGTTCGAATATTCGGAGATCAATTGAAAAACCGACAATAATCCTCTTTGAAAGAGAAGCAGGAAAAAAGATGAAAACTATTAATTTGTAAAGCCCTTAGGTAACTCAACTAACAATAAAAACAATAATGTGTAGTTAAAATTTTACTCGTCTTGCTTGGTTGACTACTTCGTTAGGAAACGGAAAAACCTTTAGTACATGACTTGCTGAATAACAAGGAGAAAAACTAAGCCATGCTCATAAAATTTATGCTTGCTTAAGTACTGGGATTCACAGGGTTGACATTCACTGATTCACTCTCCACCAGGATTAGGCTTGATCCCACTGCAACAGAAGAAGTGTGGTAGCTTTACTCGACCGCAGACCCTGCCAAGATTTATGAAAGATTTGACATATTAGTTTCAAATGTCAAATAGAATTACAGGATGATGATTAATGAATAAGGGGTATTGATAGCGGCCATGATCGGTGGCAAAACAAGGATTTTCCTGGAGGGAGGGGCCAAGACTGAAAAGCAGATTACGAATTTTTAAGTTTTTCCATAAAAGACAATTACTGGCTATGATGGTTTGTGACTTCCATGCTAGTACTTAAAAAACCTTAGCATGCTTAGCTAAATATAGTCCCAGAAAACATGCCAAAGTGCATAGCAAATACGAAGTTACATATAGAAACTGCTAAGATTGCTTGTTCTTCTTGATTAAGTATTTAGGGGGAGAGAATTCAAATTGCAAGATGATTACACAATGCAAAAACCACGAGTAGACATACATTATAATAGTTCACAACAAATTTCGCCCTTCTCATAAAGTATGCAAACATGAAATCTCTCTGTTTAAAGATTCAGTCATAAGTTAGCGAATTAGGAAAACATTCATTAATTAACTAAAAATTTGCTTTCACTGCACTAGGCATTACTACGAAAGCTTTCTTGTACCTCAAAAGGAAAGAAAGCTTTCCAGATATCCATCCTACAATCGTACAAAACGAAAAAAGCTTACGTGCAGCGGATGATCACTGGTACTGGTTTCAAGGCCTTTGGTCCATTTCTGATGCCTCTCTTGTGTTTAGAAACCTGTTAGAAGCATTTCACATCTACAGTCAGGTTCTGAAATTCATGCAAATAGCTGTTCATAACGCATTTCACACAACTGCATTGGCGTAATTTAACTTTCATATTTACAAAAGCAAATTAGGTAGTCACTTTCCGAAACCATCTGAAAACTCTTGATTAACCACTTGGACATATATCTCATGAATTAGTACATGATGTTATAATTTGAACTTCATTACTAAGTAAAGGGATTATCAATTTGAATGGCGAAATATGTATCACTGCGACGGGAATTCAATATTGGGAGATAAAGGAAAGGGAAAATTGCAAGGCTTGATCAAAAAGACTGGTATTTCAATCCTTCCCCTGGCTTGAATATTTTTAGATTATTGTATTCTAAATTTGTGTCTCTATAACCTTCAACATTAAACATAAGTTTCTGTATATTAGGCTAAAGAGGATTGAAGGAAGGACATAGTACGAAATGAACAATTTCTCCAGAGTAGTTCTCCTAAATCCCTAAAACCCTAGAATAAAAACAGAACAAAACAAAGGAGAATCATAAATCCAAAATTCCCGACAACAGAAACCTAGGTAAGTAATTAAAATCAGAGAAAAAATCGCTTATGATCATCAGATTAACTCCCACCAGAAACTCAAAATCTTAATAGAAAGGGAAAAAATAAATAAAAATAAAAATATGAAAATGATCATACTTTCTTTTTGGGCACAGCCATGAGCTCCATGTACCCACCAGAGAAGGGTGAATCCGGGATTTCAGCACCGAAGCTTGAATAGCTTTCATTCTCCGGCAAAACGAACGGCGGCAGTGCGGTGTTGCTCGCCTCACCGATGGCGTTCTGAAGCGGCGCTGGTTGAGCCGCCGCGTGGAACCACCGACGTACGCCTCCCTCCAGATTCCCACCGCCGGTTCTTCTCATCGCCGCCCTTAATGCCATTGTTGTTCGACGCTAGTGAGATTGCTCGACTGTGTGAAATTGATACCGCTGGTAAAGAAGATGGCATGAAAAGAAAAGGCCATGTTAAGGCCCAAACTTAAAGCACTTGGGCAATCGGGCGGAATTTACGTTTCAACCAATGGCCCAAATTTACATTTCCAACTAGGGCTGTCAATGGATCGAATTTTAATCCGAATCCGATCCGAGTCCGATCCGAATTTTGATGTATTCGATCGATAAAAAAAAATCCGATGGATCATATCCGATTATAAATATCCGTTATTCTAAATAAATGGAGCGAATATGAAATTAAGTAATCCGATCCGTTAAAGATCCAAATCCGATATATTTTATTATTAATTAATTTAAATAAAATACTAATGATAATACTTACAATTAAAACTTCAAATATATGTCTTTATATTAATAATATATCTCCTACATATACATCTATTTATATATATATATATATATACTCATATCCGTATGTATATATGTATATGTATCAATAAGTATCATTGTATAAGAGAAATATATATATATATATATATATACACATTATGCTTTTTAATCTTTAGTTAAAGCGATTGTATGGCCGTTAGAATTGCACCCCTTTCTCTTTCACCTTCCCTAACCCACGCCTGAAAACACCGCCCTTCCGTCAATACTATACCACCGGCCGCCGCCATCTTCCAGTCCCCACACCACGCCGCTTCAGTCCAGCGCCACCGCCTGCCACCGTCCTTCGATTTGCCTCACTACTGTCGCCGCCAAACACCACCGCTGACGCCACAGATCTGATTCCTCGTGCTCTCGTCTTTCTCAATATCTCTCCTTTTTTATTTCCAGATCTGTTTTCAAATTTGATATACAGAATATTGTCTTTGGTTTTGGATTTTAGATCTGATAAGTGTTGTAGGGTCGAATTTTTCTAACGGATCATTCGATCCGATATAGTTCGAACTAATCTGGATGAATCCGAATCTTATAGGATCCGGATTCGGATTCGGTTGCACTATTTTTTAGTCGGATTCGGAATGCACGGATCCGCTCCGAATCCGACCCGTTGACAGCCCTATTTCCAACCGTTGATCTACGCCATTAGTTTAATAACTAGGCAGAGTTTGTAGTTTGTACACCTTAAAATTAAAAAATTACGAGATGAGCGTTCATTTTTAACATTTGGAAAGTGTTTAAAAAACTAGTAAATTAGGATTCAGGGATACTCGAAATTATTTTGAATTTTGGTTATAAATTATAAAATTTTATTTAAGTAATATTATTTTTATTAAAACATTAATATTTTTAGATAATTTTTTTATACACAAATAGAACCTTTTTTATTTTTATTTTTGGGTACATACACAAATAGAACTTGTGAATTCCATAAGGTCAAAGTCCTTAATTTTCATCGTTCTGTAATTTAGGGATCTAATAACTGCTTTGTAATTAAATTCAAATATAGAATAGTCAGGTATATTTTTTTCTTTCTATTAAGTTTGATGGGGGCGTTTACTAAACTTCTTGTGTTTGTGCATGTAAGTGATAACATTAAAACATGTGTTTACAGTTCATGTTGCAAAGTCATAAGCATGCATGTTTCTAATTGTTTCAGTGTTTACTTTGTATGTGTGTATATGTATGATAAGGCCAAATTGCTATGTTAGGGACCTTTAATTTAAAGCAATTGTGCAATGGGCACTTCATTTTCACTGGGTATTGGAGAATTGCGGGATTTAATCTGCCTCTAATTCTCTGCCTTTTTTTAAGGCAAGTCAATAGATTTTGTTAATGAAGTCATCAGGATTCAAATAAGGATTTATTATGACCAGATTCCATGAAAACATTGAAAAGCATGACAGATCCCATATTTGTAGTTGAAAAAGGTACACAAAATGGATTCATCTTTCTACGTGAGCTAGAGCTTCAACTGCTTCACCAAAGACCTGTCAAAAAAGAAAAAAAAAACAAGGAAAAAAGTGGTAAAAGCAGAAAATTCTTTGAAAAGAATTAGCGCTGGTATCCATTAACTTAGTTTATGCATAAAGTATGACCAACAGATAGCAACCAAGCATCAAGGCACAAGCACCCAGTTGAACAACAGGTAGCAACATTACTATTTAACCTACTCCCCAAATTGGAAACACAATATATATCATGAAATGAACCATCCAAATTCTCAATAAATAAAAATATATGAGTTTATATATACTGTGACTACCCTCTACAGCAACCAAAACTGGCAATATGCATACACCTACAATATTCGCATGTCAAATTCTTGGTTGATCAATGATGAGTTGGACATACATATTATAGATTGCTAAATTTTCTCTATGATACATAATACGAAAATCTTTGGCAGCATAGCCTTGAACAAGTTTGGTATAACCAAACTACCCGAGCTACGAAAATCGGCCTCCACTATAACACGTCGGAAGAAATTGATTACCAAGAAATAAGCGTTCAATTCAATATCAAATCAAACTCAAGATTATTTTGAACAAAGAATTGCGCAAGGGGATGGGCATATCTTCCTTTCACGACTTGGACATCAGTGGTGGTGGTGGGGCAGATCATCTTGTTGATCTTTTAAAAACCTTGTTAACAACTCGTAGCTTTTGATGGTGGCCAAGAATACTTAATAACATGGCATCCTTTCATGAATGGACACACCCCTAGTTGCAACAAGCCCACCCCTTTCTTCCAACACATAACAAAGATTCTGAAATTCAGCACGACCTAATCAAAGTATGTCTATGCGGTCTTGGTCGGTCGAAGATATCAAAACATTCAAGTAACTTATTCGATCGGGAATCCGAGCAATCATATTATAACGCTCACGAACTAAGCGCCTATGTCATGCTTTTCTGATCATTTACACAGGTAAGCGCCTATTTCATGCTTTTCTGATCATTTACACAGGTATCGAACATCACATAGAGAAGGAAGAAGAACAAATGGATAATACCATTACTTCACAATTAACCAAATAAAATTTTCGGGAAAAAACAGTACAATGAACGCATATAGTGCAAGATTTGAATCACAAGTATCAAAACTCCTTTCTCAAAGAAGATGAAATTAAATCAATCGGCATATAAACGTACATCAACGGAAATTCAGAAATACCTCTACACAAGATAGCTCCAATTTGGGTGTAGCAGCACACTTCGTAATCTAACCGATTGCCACTTACGATAATTTCGGACATCATTTACGGGCTGCTCCACAAACAATATATTGCCAAAAAACAGCGGATTAATTCAAGAAAAAAAATATTAGCGAGGGAACTGAAAAGCTGAAATCGCGGCGGGGAGAAGAGGGGAAAAGGCCGCCATGGAAGACACAGAATTAAACTTTTTCAGTGGCACACTTACGTAAATAAACTCAACCACAAGACCTTTTTTATTTCACCCATCCCATATCAGCCGCCGTGATTTTTAAACATGTTTAGTAGTCATGGACTAGCACCCATTTCACACGGGCTTGGGCCTAAACAGCGGGCTGGGGCACATGGGAAGTAAACAAATGGGCCTAAACCCATGTTGCAGTTCACCAACATGCCCATTTTGCCAATGTAAACGCCCCCTAATATGTCTTGAGTACTATTAGCATCACTGAGCCTTGCCGGAGTACCCAATCAGGTGCCACGAATATAATGAAGAATTTGCACAGTTGTGTACTTGTGTGTTTGGACTACTTAGTACGAAAAAGGCTAATCAATACGGAAAAGGAACATATATAGCGTTCAAAATTATATATCAAAATACAAACATTAATTTGCAATTACCAAAATTTGAATGCAAGGTTAGTCGCCAAACAGTGTAAAAGAATTTTGCACTAAGAAATATAAAGATTTATTTGTTTGTTCGGGTGAGCAGTAAACTTTGATTCGTTCTGTGTATTCCATCCCGCCGTTGAGATACTCAGTTGACATTCCTCGTAATAAGACTATGAAAATTTTACGTGAAATATAGAAGGATGCTCATGTTCACCTCATGAGTTGCATTAATTATAAGTTAACAAAATACATAACTGCATAGTTCCACACATTTGTCACATAAGACTATAGTTCTTTGCCCAGATACACCATATCATGAAATGAATGGGTCATTCCAATAATCAAGCTCATTATCGTCGATTAGAACCCCCAATACCTTCCAACAACATTGTCATCATAAGGGTCGACTGCATAGCTATGAAGGTCTGTGAAACTCTCCGTGAAGTTTGAAAACTCAAACGAGTCATCAACGTGAACAAGCCGATCGTCATGATTAGGGTTAGGGTTCACGACGTCACCCTTTACCTCATCCTCGAGGATTTGACCACTTTGCGACATCTCGATGAGGTTCATTTTTGTGAGCGATGACTTTTCATATGATGAAGAAAAGTTCAACATAGAAGTGCCATTTCCTAGATTTTCCCTTGTCCACGCTTTTAGTATGTCTAAGCACGAAGATTGCGGTGGTGGCGGAGCAGCGGTGATATCGGTAGTGGTGGTGGAGAAGTAGTTAGGGTCAGAAACGAGCTTGAATTCGTGCACTTGTCTGGATTCAGCTTCAAGCCGAGCACTTTCCCATTGAGCCATGTGGCAAAGGTTGATGAAGTCTTTGGGTTGGCCACAACCAAGGGTGTGATCTTTGGGCATGTGAGTCGTTGGATCAATTCCCATTCGAGTCAATCTTTTCTTCAGACGAGTGTTCCAATAGTTTTTTATCTCATTATCAGTTCTCTTTGGTAAGTTACTTGCTATGATCGACCATCTATACAAAAAGTAAATAAGCCAAAATTAGCAATACGTTGAAGTGCTAATATATTATGTTCTGAACACTAGTCATGTATATATTGTGTTTATTTCAATAAGAGAATTGATTATATATGTATGGGGAAAAAAAACAATTGGCAATTTTTATTTGAGGACTTATAATATGCGTACTATACTACCAGCTATAGAGTAGTGTATATGCTTTTTTTTTCCCCCTGAACTAGTGTATAAGCTAGTTTAAAGATTAACATTGTATTTGAGTTTTGATCAGCCAACGATCATTAATAGAAAATCTTAGATATGAGATGTTCCACCGACTTGAATTTAAATAAATTTTAATGGGATTCTAGCTATTCTAAGGAACACGTGGTTAAAATTACGAATAAATAATAATATTTAGTTTGAGAGCTCGCATATCCGCACAAACACGTATATGTATTGATTCTCATCTCTCCACAAGAACGTGTATGCGGAATTAATGAAGACAATAATATAGTACAAATGGTGGAACCCAATATATACTCAATTCATAGGAGAATTCCTCTTTGATAATGATTGATATTCGGAACTGTAATTGTATGCTATAAATTAAGCTGGTCCAGGGCAGTAAATTGTTGCATGGGAGGCCAATAGCTATGTTGTACATTCAGACTATCAAAATAGACCAACACAGCTAGCTAGGACTTAACAACTCCTACTGTTCATGCATGTATATTTCTCATCACACATTCATACGATTCTCTAAAACCATCATGATTTCTCAAGATGAAAATTTTCGTACCCGTAACCCGATATGTGTGTCCGTACATTACAGATAATTAGTTTTGTATTGGTGAGTTAATTAATCACTTTCAATACAAAGTTAGAGTTGATACTGAAGGGCGTACGTGCTAGAAAATACATTTTTATAAGTTGTTAAATGGAAACTGGAGTATATTCAACAGACCACGCTTCTTTTTTTTTTTGAATTAATTAATTTGTTGACATTTTATTTTGATAATATTTCAAGAAATATGACTAATCTCTACTAATAGAGTGAATGGAGATACCTGTTTCCCAGAAGGGCATGGAGTTGAATGATGGTTTGTTCTTCTTGCAAGCTGAATTTTCCTCTTTTAATATCAGGCCTTAAATAGTTTTTCCACCTTAATCTGCAGCTTTTCCCGCATCTCTTTAGCCCTAAATACACTCCATTTACGATCAAATTAATTCTTAATTGCAATTAACATCTATCATATTTATATAGCATTTTATATACATCCAATGATTAGCAAACTGTACTAAAATGAATATTTAATAAGATTAAAGAGGAAAATTTTACATTTTTTTTGTTATATCAACTCAATCCTTTAAATATTTTTGGTGCCTTTTATTTTTCAATTACAAAATAAGCTCCTATGCTCAAAATCAAGCAATTGTATGTATGTTTTGATCGAAATCATTTTTCCCTGTTGGAAAACTGGTGGGCTTTCGGTTGACATGTGTAAAACCCCACCAGTTTTCAGAGAGGAAGAATGTTTTCGATCAAAATTTACATGCAACTGCTTGAACCTATTTTACGATAAATACTAAAAATATTTAAAGAATTGAATTGGTATAAAATATATAATTTTTAATCGTTGATTATGCTTGTGTTAATAAAATATATTTTTGCGGATAGGTGAGATTGTAGCTGGTCTCATAGTTATATTAACAATTAATTGACGTGCTTCATATATAATTCGATAATGGATGACAAATACCCTTTTTACATCGACTGCGTTAGAGATTTAAATTAAAGAATTGATACATAATTCTGAAATAAATCAAAATGTGAAACCTGAATACTGTTGAAATTTCTCAAACCGATCCAATAGAACTCTAACGCTATCTCATTATGTCTCGTATTAAACAATACAACTATCAAAACTTTATCATAATTAATGAACCGTTGGTGTCAACATTATCAAATCTGACGGGCTGATAGAAAAATATCAACACTATAGCTGACGAAGGAAAAGAAGAAAGTCTCCATCAAAATTAACCTCAGAAGCCTAATTTGTTTATATAAAATTTTAAATCTATAACTTCACCGAACATAACAAGTAATGAATAAAATATATGTGTATGTGTGTGTTTATCTAGGATATATTTAATATTCCGGGGCAAACTAGATATATATATATATATATACATGAAATTAAATAAATTATTACCAGCTTTAGAAGAAATGAGAGCCCAGCTGGTCGCATGACCATGTAGCTGAATGTAAGTGAATAGTTTTTGGTCTTCTTCAGGTGTCCAAGCTCCTTTCCTCACTTCATCGTCAACCTTGTTACAGTCTTCAAATCTCACCATTTTCTCTATTGTAACTATGCAAACAGAGCTCGATGCTGTGCTGTGCTGTGGGAACAATGGCTATGCAGTAGCACACTATTTAAAGATGATAATACATTTAATGACACACCACCTGTACCATTCGGTATATATATAAAAAATTAGATAACATTTTTTTTAATTTAATTAATATAAGAAAACCATAGTTATGCAAAATTATTTTTTGAAAGATAATCTCGAGTGAGCTTATGATCATAGATTAAGGTAAGCTAACAACTGTAATCTTGTGCTTGATACTTGACATTGCAGAAAAGAATTCATTGAAATTGTAGTTACCAGTGAATTATAGTTTCACATAATCTCTACATCCCTCCTTCCCCATTTCATAGTAGGTTAATTAACGAATAATAGTAGATTCAACACGAGCCTAAAATTAAATGGTTTAAGCCTGAATGACTTAATTTCGACTAACTAAAGAGAGATTAGATCAAATTAATTCAAATTAAAAAAAAATCTAATCAACCATATCTAAGTTCTAACACTTTCTAATTATTAGCTAAATATTTGAAAATTTACTGCCCAAAAGAATGGAATTAATCTTGTAAACATTTTTTTAGGTGGGTCGAATCATTAAAATATAACATTATTTCTAATAATGATAGTTGCCCGGTAAGGTTAGTAGTGTGTAAAAACTCTCCCTATTTTCAATAGTTACGTGCTCAGGTACTTTACATTTGGATGAAATTTTTGATTGAACCAAAATAATATCAAACTACTAAATTACGTCACTCAGCATAATACGTGAAGTTACATCAAATTATTCTACTGTACAATAAAACTATTCTGAAGATGCCATAAACTACATTCCATTTATTTTCCAATATATGGAGCCGATTTTTTTCACTATTTTTGTAGATACTACATTTGCTTATTTCTATAAGTCTTGCATTTGACGTAACAATAGACAACCAATAGTTGTGTTTTTCCAATGTATATTTAAGAGGAGAAATTGATGAGGGAACTATTACACCAACTCTATGCTTTTCATTTATTTTATACTATTTACTACTTCCTAATATTGAACAATTTCGGGCAAACTTTATATGTAGGTCAAACAAATTTTCGCATTTGATGAAGTAACATTGCGTGAAAATGGTTTTAATATTTTTGTCATTTTTCATGGAAATTATGAAGTTGAAATATAAATGATGTAAGTCATGTAACCATGCATTTTGCATGACTAAAATTAATCCCAAGAGCTTTATTCTTGTGATTTTTACACCAAAATAAAGAAATTACATTGGTTTATTTACTTGATTTGATAAGTATATATATTCAATCTCTAATGCATGAATATAATTTTCCCGATCGTGTATGATGTTAATTATGTCCGACACTCTTAAGTGAAAATTCAAGAAAAAAAATTGTATCTATTGTATTAATGTAGTCATCGTATTCGTGCATAAAATGTGAAAATATTCTCTAGCATATTACTTTGTCACATGTTTGTTTTTTGAACGAAAAATATAACCAGTGTTTTAAAAACCGGACCATAAGTCAACAAGTCATAGATTTATAAAATAATAATAATAATAATAATAATAATAATAATAATAATAATAATAATAGTCATGGCCTCGTAAATCTTAACCCAACCATTGGCCCAATCAAGCCCAACGGGTTACCCTTCTATACTTGCTCAAAATCTGACATACACACAGCCTCTTTGGAAGGATCCCATTGGCCATTGCCCAATTGAATAAGTTTAAACTTTAAATTTTAAAGTGGCAAATAACATATAACATCATTTTACCGTACCTCTAAAGTTGAAATTAGTAAGTATAAGAACTCTGCATATGTATTCAAATGATATACACAATACTTTTGCATTTTTTGGTCAAACCAATTCTCACGTTTTCATTTTTCTTTTCTTTTTGCTTCTACTTTCCAATATTCATTCATAAGTTTGAATTAGGGGGAACTACAAATGTATGAAGTTTTTTCTATATATCCATAATAATTAATAGGTACGTACATAAATACGTGAATATAAAATTTATAATTAATTTAGTATAATATTGAACAGGTAAATAATTATTTCTGAAAACAATTTTATTCTACGATCCACATTTTGTGGCTATATAAGGGCACGTTTGCGGTTTACGTTAACAGTTAACTATTGGTAAGATATCAACCCGCACTTGCAATAGTGCATCAGTAGGGAATTTAAGACCTCACAATTGGTGGACCAATTATACCCATTGCACCAAACTTTATCACATTGTTCTATTATTTTTGAAATAATTGCCGAAAATGCCATTGATCTTTTCTGAAAATTTCCAAAGAGCCGCGCGGACCCAATTTAAAACAAGACCTCACGTAAACCCATTTTGATATCATCAACACCCATTTTGCTGGTAGAAAATGTTCGTACAGATATGTAGAAATAAAAAAAATCCCAATTCAATTTCTACTTTCTAGGGCTTTTTCATGGTGATAAACAAAAGGATTGAAGTCAACTACAACTAATTGATTGTGTCCGTGTTCGTGTTAAGGTATCCAATACAATACAATACAACAAAATAATACTTTTAGAAATCTACATACATTAAAGATTATATTCAAGTTCTTAGGTCGTAAAAAGGTTTCCAACTGAGAGAAGGGGAGTAGTACTTAAAAATCAATGAATAAGAAGAATGAATGTTTTGCAGAAAAATGTGAAATTACAGAAGGGAACTCTAGTTATTTAGTTCCAGTGTTCCATTCAAACACTTCTAAGTAACTAGAATCCTATATGAGACAGTGAAGTCAAAATAATTTGTTATTAATAGAAAAATATATGTTATTAAAAAAATAATTTATTTAAAATATTTATTTTAAAATTGTCTTGATAATTTAACTACTAATAAAAAATATATATTATTAAAAAATAAAAAAAATTATTTTACTATTATCCTATACAATTTTGTATTTGAACTAAATATATCCCATCTCTAAGGGATATCTGCAAACTCTATTCCATAAGTAAAGTTAAAATATCATAAAAAAAATTAGAGTAGTAAAAATAGTGAGTGTTTGGAAATAAAAAAAGTGATAAATGGAAAAATAATAACTGAAAACAAAATTGGTAATCACTTTTAACTTTTATGAAACCCTTAAAAACTTTGAAACATTTATGGGTGTTATAATATAATTTAAATTTTATATTAATACAAAAATTATTATAATTCTGTATAATATTATTTATAATTAATCAAACAAAAAATTGTTCTATATGTATTTTTATTTATAAAGTTATAAAAATTAAGAAAAGAGAAAATTTACTTTGTCATTGTAACTTTTCAGTTATGAGACTTTTTAAAATTACGAAATTCTACTAATGAGAAAGCTAAGAGAAAAAAATAAAAAAATTATAAAGAATATAAAAACAAAAGATGCAATGAACATGTAAATCATAATTGTATTTGTAGGTAAAAAGTTAATTTAAGAATATTAATATTTTAATAGAATATTATTGTTAAAATATAATTTAAAATAAATTCAGATAAAATAGTATAATCTAAATCTAAAAGCATATCTTGCTTGAGATTTTGGTTATTTTTCTGAAATTGATATCCAAAAATGTTAAAAATAATCACTTATCTCATAATTGGTTATTTTTAGAGTTTTTGAAATTATAAAAAAAAACTACAAAGTCTATGTTATTTAGAATTGTTTAATATTTAAATATCATCAAATAGACTTTTGTTTTTATTTTTTGAGTCATGAACTTTCTTTAATTATATTAATTTTAAATTTAAGGTGGTCAATATAAATTTTTATTTTTTATTTTTACGTGGGTCAAAATGATTATTCTTAAAATAAAAAATATAAAAAATATATAAATATATAACTATATTTTTTTTTCTTAGTGGGGTCAAACTTCTATAAGGGTGGCATCGCCCATGATCTTAAGAGCTCTAAAACATGAGGTAAACGTGCCCTAAGTGTAATAAATCAGCATGCCATTAGTTTCATTTTTCAGAATTAGGTCTCGGGTTGGAATCCCACTTGAGTGTGCGTGAGGTTAAAAAAAAAAAAAACTTAGTTTCAAGAAAAAATGTATGAAAACCTGCACGCTTTCAATCGGCGTTAATGCATTTTTTACTAGTTTTGTATGCCAACATGAATACAAATATACCCTGAAATGAGAACAGTTGCATATGCTTTGATAAAAATATATGTATGATTAAAATCATACATATATCTGTAAATTTTTTTTTTTTTTGGTAGAGACATATATCTGTAAATGCATGATGCATTGTGCACGTCGTTTTGTACCTTGAGTGACAGAGAATGAGTAGGGGCACTCTGCATATGTTAGCACTTAGCATGCATATATAAATGCAAATACTGTCTGTGCTATCCGTTTTTTTTGGCAAAATTGTCAATTTATTAGGTTTTTTTTATGCGCTCGTTGGTGGAAAGAAAACGAAGAGTACGCATATTCAATTACTCATAATGTGTTAGTTAGTGGTTGTGCGGGAAGCAACTAAACTTGTTCATTCTTAACTAAACATTAGAGGTTCGATTAATTTTTGAGTTTGGTGAAAGAGGTATTATTTTAAGTCCTACAATTCAGAAATATAATCGGAACTAATCACTTTAGTTGACAGGATTGCTCTAGTCCGGACAAAAGAAGGAGAAAAAGAATCACTATAGTCTACGGGGTCCCCCCGGTGGTTTAGAAAGAAAAGGAATGTTGTTACTCGACATAGACAGACAAAAATGGACCACGAACTAGGTGACATTAATGAGGACCAAAACTAAAGCCTCGTGTAAATCCAGATAAATATACGAAATATTTGGTTTTTTATTTTCTTGTTGCATGTAATGATGCAGGTTTTCTTGAAAATAAATATTGGCACTAAATACATATAATATTACATCTAAACTAACACAACGACATTGAGAGATCCACATCAATAATTTTGATAAATTATATATGATGGTATATTTTAGATTTTTAGTTGTTCGGCACCAAGCTTACTTAACCAAACAACTCGTTTTCTAATTCCTTGATAGACAACTATCATTATTAAAAGAATTATACAGATTAACAGTTCTAAATTCTAACCGTCTCAAACCCATAAGGAGAGTATAAAAAGGAAAAAAAAAAAACTAAGGAAAATTCAGTAATACATTAATTATTTGTCCAATAATTAATCCCATTCTCCTCAAAAATCAGTCATGTTAAGAGGAAGATCAGTGAAACACATGAAGTCAGAAAACTTGAAGGAATCATAAACATGTGTAAAGTCAAGTGGATCTTGAAGTTCGAACATTGTATTCTTCATCATACCCTTGGCTTCATCCTCACGATCACAGATATTGCTAAACTTCTCCACTTTGCATGGAACTAAGCTTTCCACGTACTTTATGTCTGCAATTGACGAGCTTCCATTGAGTATCATAGTGGAAATGTCTATGCCGGGATTAGTCCATGCCCACACTTTGAGTATGTCCAAACACTGCGGCCGTGGTGGCGGTACGGGCGGCGGAGGTGGCAGCGGCCATGGTGGTGGCTTGTTGTGGTTAGGGTTTTTCATCAGCTTGGTTTCTTGGACGAGTCGAGCCTCGGCTTCGAGCCGAGCACTTTCCCATTGAGCCATGTGGCTAATATTGGCTATGTCTCTGGATTGAACCCAGTCATGGCTCATTGGCTTGTGAGTCGTTGAATCAATTCCCATCTTAGTCAATTTTTTGGTGAGATGAGTGTTCCAATAGTTTTTTATTTCGTTATCAGTTCTCATTGGCAAGTGACTAGCTATGGCAGCCCACCTATTAATTACACATTGTAAAATAAAATACTATTAGCAATTTAACAATTATAAAAAAATAATTAAATACTTATTAGGCCCAATAAGTGATATTTAATTACAAAACTTTGATCAAATGTGATATAGGTTGCCAACAGGAGTTGGTTCAAGCGGTAATTGGATTCATTCCTAAGGGCGAGGTCTAGGGTTCGAATCCCAGCTTGGGTGTGCGTGTGTTTAAAAAAAAAAGTGATATAGGGTTATATATATATATATCCATTAATTTACTGGCTATGTTGCACGGATACGGACACGGCGACACGAATTTTTTTGTGCATTTTCCACGTGAGAAGTGTCGGA